>JACXGK010000048.1:142677-194652 GCA_016801125.1 Novumbra hubbsi
GCTTACAGAGAGTGCTTTATACCTTATGGCCTACTATTATACCCTACACCTGACTTATCCAAAGTGTGTAGCCACTCTGCTTTCAGTCATACAGACAGAGGTCCTCTTAGACAAAATCCATGAGAGAGATCTCACATTGTCTTACAAGAAGAGCATGGCTGAGTGGAAAGCTTTTATTGGCCAATAAAACCAGTGGTCATATTTGGTGTAGGATAGCACTTCCTCTCTCCCTCCAAGGGTACTACAGTCCATGTTCATTGCTATTGATGCTTGGTTGGAATTTGTTACCAGTTAGCCCAGTGTTAATTTGGCAGTATTACGACAATATTAGCCAACATGCCGATATCCTGTGATGTTATATTTTGTGTGTGTTGTTTGCACAATTCGTTGCAGATTCTGCTTAGTTATAAGTTTATTTTAACTTTCAGTTAATAATGAGTTTAAACAACTAATTGTCTGTTCAGCAGATGCAGTCACTAATTTAGGCGCATCTACTGTGAAAGAGTAAATTGACTAAGCAGTTAAGTTGGGATAAAAGTGAATATAGTGTCGGTTATTGTACAGTTGAGTTGTAAAATATTAACATATTGGCAAAAAGTCCTGTATGGTGCATCCTTAATGATGATGTTACAATGGTTAATGGTGTATTGAGGGACTAGTTGTTCATGTAAGCCCAGAACCTTTGGGTGGAATGTTACAATATTAAGCATTTGTATTAAGAATGAATGTCACAGGTGGAGCAGTTATAGTGTGCCTATATGAGTGTGCCTGTACAAAGCACAGGTTTTGTATGTGTATTAAGGGGCACATTGGTCAGATGTTTGGACCTGACCCTAACTCACTCACATATTTGGCATGTACTGCTATGTTTTCATATTGCAGTTCCATAAATACTGTGAGCCAAAATGATGAGAAAAATTAAACTGTTTCCCTTTTATGCAGTCCTCTGGGACTTTTTGCTGTTTAAATAATAAAACAATTTAAACGTTGGTTAAATACAAGACTAGTTTTAATTTTTTCTGTCTTATAAGAAGTAGTTAATGTCTTGAATCTAGTAGGTGACTGTCTTGAATTTAGAACAGTATTACTTTTGTAGAGCTTACAATAAGGTAAATACACTTGACATGAAGATAATGGTAAATTATGGCAAAAGAGCACTGCCTAATACCAGTCAGGAATGCTAACTTCAAGACATTTTGTCTCAAAATTTCAGTTTCTAATCTTATTTCAAGTAGGTGGTGGACTTAAATCTAGAACAGTGTAACAATTATAGGACAAAAATAGTTAAATACACTTGAAACAAACAGGATGACAAAAAAAAGATGCTACCTTTGAGGGGAAAATACTATTTTTGAGCATCACAAGCTTATTATGAGACACACAACATCACAATTCTAGTAAAATATAGCTAAAATGAGTTTTCCCAGCTTATTTCAAGATCACTTGTATCTTGTAAGGCTTAAATATAATGTCTTATTTCAAGAAATCTTATCAAGAGAATTTTCATTTGTTCCATTGGCAGATTTTTTTGCTTATTACAAGCAAAAATATATTGTATTTATTTATTTTTTGTTGTTTTTTGGAGTGGCCTTTTTTCCAGTGTAGGAACCTGGAATGCAGCAGAACATTTTCTGTAACCTTTCCTAGATCTGTGCTTTAATACAATCCTGTCTCAGAGATCTACAGACAATTCGTTGCACTTTATGGCTTGGTTTGTGCTCTGAAATGCACTGTCAACTGTGGGACCTTATATAGACAGGTGTGTGCCTGTCTATATAGGCAAGTGATGTGTCTCAAGGTGTAGACACATCAGTGGAAACAGGATGCACCTAAGCTAAATGTTGAGTGTCATGGCAAAGGCTGTGAATACGTATGCAATTTATTTTTTATAGATTTGCAAAAATGTCAAAAAATATATATAATATATTTAGGAATATGGCTATAGCATAACGAAATGTGGAAAAAGTGAAGTGCTGTGAGTACTTTCCGAATGAGCTGTATGATAGAACCAGGCTTTCTTCTATGTCAATTCATAACATTAAATTAGACCATGTCAACAAATCACATTACAAAACCACATCAAAGCAGTTACATATCCAAGTAGCAAGGGAAAACGAAAATTAGTCAGCAGTGCAAGTATTCTTCCCCTTTGATTTATGTGGTTATCCTTTCAAAATAAGAGACTTCCCTTTGATATGGTGGCTTTCCCTCATAAGAGAGATGTGTGATTTCTGCTAATGATTGGTGATGTGAATAGAAGTTAGCTGGTTGTGTTCAATGCCCTCTAGGGACTGCAATATGAGGGGAAATCCTGCTGATGTCAATTTAAGTAATGGAGGTTGATGGATCTATGCAGAGCTTTGTGTACTGGGGGCTAAGAATTCATTACATTAATACAGTCTATTTAGATAAAAACTATTTTCTTTACAACAATTTCATTTAAATAACAATAACATTATGTGAAATTAATTTCGATTTACACTGAAGTAGCAAGAAGAAACTCTTGCGGTGTCGTAAGTAGAACACATGCAGCGTTTTTCCCAATGTCTACCTAGCACCTAACATGGTACTCTGCTTTAAAGTGCTGTTACGGTTTAGTGGCAGGACACAAGGAGCAGAGCACGTACATAGTGTACATAATTCCCAGAGGAACCTCCACAGACCGGTCCTGACTGTGACCCCCGGGCACATAGAGATGCCCAGAGGCCCCCAGCCAGGTCCTAACACTGTTGCTGGTGATAGTAGAATGGTTTCAGTGCCGGTGTCAGCAGTTTTTAGTTGCTTGCTCCTTATGGAGCTGGAAGGACCTACAAAACCAAACTTCCTATGTCACTGCTTACTACACTAAAATAAATATTAAAATTAACACCTGTTTACACTATGCTTTTTTTTACTTGCAACAAGTCTAATTGTAACTATTGCAGTATAAAGACATTTTGTGCCTCACAATGAAAAGACTGTGCAGAGTGAGTTCCATCAAAGCGTTCAACTTGGAAGTTCGCCAGCATTGCGGAAAATGTATTTAAATGTGTTTGGAATACCCATAAAAGTAAAATAATGTCCTGTCTAATGGATATGTATGCATTTTAGATAATTATTATAGCGATAAAGGTTGGGCTGTGATTATTTAAGTAAAAACTCTTACTCATCCTTAGAAACAACTGTTACCTCAATTTGAGCCTGGGGACTAAGTTGCAGTTGTTATTGTCATATAGTTTTTAGATGTTCACTGATTGCAAACAGACATCTAATGTGGTTAAAGATAATTACCACCTTAGAACATCAACACAGTTATATTTTTTGACTTGATGGAGCCTCTTCAAGGTTGACGGCAGCTTGAAAAGTGTGATAATGTCCACATCACCTTGCCTTGGCATATAGGGTAATAATGCCTCAGGTGGTGCTGTACTGGAATCCCCTTTCTAGGTGACTAGCTGCTTCAGCTGGCATTAAACAACAACAGAAACATGCAATGTCTAGATCTCTCTCTAGGCTGATTCATGGCAATGGATTTGACAAGTTCATCAACAATATTGTTGATCAAAGTTTGTTCATGACAAAATCTTAAAACACCCACTACAACCAACATCACGGTATGCTAAGCGTCATATGCTGCCTAAATCGTTCCACTGTTTTCCAGTCCACTCTAAGTCACCCACCCCCACCTGCTGCAACATGACTGTAACCTTTAACACTTCCACAGATTCAATGTGCATGTGTGGGTGTGTGTGCGTTTGTGTGCGATCCTAAAGGTCAGCAGTAGCGTTTTTCTCTCATTGTAAGAAAGTGACAATGTCAGTGACGAGCTTGGTAACATGTTTTAAAGACCCTAACACTGTGACACAACAATCAGATGTGTTGCATAGTCATCCCATGACTAAAAGTTGGTTATTTAACCTGGGGTGCTAGAGAACTGCTACTGATGCACAGGTACTGTCGCAAGGAGCACCAGAATATCAAGTTTGCTCTGCCCAGAAATAACAATAAGAACGGGCGTGGCTCAATCATACCCAATTCATATGTGGACAATAGTGATGTGATGCTCCCTTGTTTTGGAATGACCCAGCCAGAGCCCAGAACTGAATCCAATTGAACATCTGTGGGGAAATCTGACAGATTTGGCCAAATATTGTCAAGTCAAGATGTGCCATGCTAATAGACTCCTACCAAAAAGACTGAGTGTTGTAATCAAATCAAATGGTGCTTCAACAAAGTATTAGTTTAAGAGTGTGCACACTTATGTAACCAGGTATTTGTAAGGTTTTTATTTTTTCCCCTCAAAGATTTCAGTTTGCTTTTCAATTGAATAGTTTACGTTATAGGTCACAATAAAGGTGGAAAAATTTCTGACATGATTTATCCCTGTCTCATTTTTTGACATCACAAGAACCTGCCATTTTAACAAGGGTGTTAAATCCACTTTATATCCACTTTACCTTAAGGCAAGAGGGGATGTGGTATATGGCCAATATACCAGTCTAAGAAACGATGTATTGCATAGTCAAGGAATACTGGCCATACATCATAAACATGCCTCATTGCTTTTATAAACCTGTTATCAAAGCAATTACACTGTTGTCCTGCTGGTATTCTGTCTATAATGGTTGCCCAGCACAGTCACAAAATCTCAACCCCCTTGAGCTGTGGTAGGACAGCTAAGAAGTGCCCGTAAGAGGTGCCAAACCGAAGCAACTTGTAGGAGGTGCTTCATAAAGCATTAGGTGAAATATCTTTAGATTTCTTCAACAAATTGACAACTAAAATGCGAAAGTTTTGCAAGGCTGTAATTGCTCCCAATAAAAGATTCTGTGACAAATTCATATTTTGAAGGGCACAATTATTATTTCAATTAAATTATTTCTAATGTTGTCAATGACTCTATCATAATAATTTTTGCTATGTTTCCTATTCAAACTCATTTCATGTACTGTACGTTGTCATGGAAGCAAGGACATTTAAACAGTAATCATGGACAAGTGACCCCACAAGTGACCCCAGAACAGTAATTTTTAATCGGCAGGACTGGGAGTCTGAGGTAAGGATGAATGGAGCAAAATACAGAGGTCCTTGAAGAACATTTTTTCCAGAGAGCACAGGACCTTAGACTGTGGCAACCAATTGCATTTCAGCACCATAAAGCTTCCAGTATTGACGTTCATGCCAGTGGAGATTTGGAACTCTGTGGTTATTGAGTCAGAAGAGCATTGGCAACATTTACGCACTATGCGTCTCAGCACTTGGCGAGAGAACTCAGTAACTTTACGTGGTCAGCAACTATGTGGACAAGTTGCTGTTTTACCTAAACACTTCCACTTTGCAATAATACCACCTACACTTAATTGTGGAATATCTAGGTGGGACAAAAATTCATTGACTCGTTGCAACTGTGGCATCCTATTACAGTACCACCCTCAAATTCAATGAGCTCAACCTATTCTTTCACAAATGTTTGTAAAGGCAGACTGCATGGCAAGATGCTTGATTTTATACACCTGTGGCAATGGGACTGAATGAATGAAACACCTGAATTCTATGATTAACTATGATGAAACTATGATTAAAGTGTGGCTTAATACTTTTGTCCATATACAATATTTCTGTACCCGGTACAATAACATAAAAAAAGAAATAATACAGTATTCAGGATTTTATCCACCCCAAAAATATATTCTAAACACAGCTAGGACACATGGTAATCAGATTTGTTTAGGCACTAATCATGCAAACACGTTTTATTTTGACAGAGCATAAGTAAGATTCAAGTCTTTGATCTGTGTACTCTATCCATGGTAAATGTCCACCACACCACTAGGATGGAGAAAGCATGAAAGTATTTTTACATCTCTTTTTAATTTGATAAGAAAACAAGCTTGCATGCATTATTACCTGGTTTAATTCATTACTTGGCACAGCCAACACACCTGAACTAATTTAACAAAACTGATAGACCTTTGTTGATGCTGTAAATGGAATGAACAGCTCCTATACAAATTGACTCCCCCTTTTCAAATTATAATGTGTCAGTGCCTCAGTTTCACACATTTAAATAAAACATCTCTATCCCCTGAACCTACATATCATACTCTACACTTTAAAGTGGAACATTTGATCATTTTCGGTACAGGCTAGGCTTAATGGCCAGTCTTAGAGTGTGAAGAGTGCTTTCATGCTTGAGATAAGAGGTATTCAAATAAACCTGAGTCAAGTACGATTACATTACATTCATTTCATGCTAATTGTCAAAGTTTCATATTGCTTTCAAACTGATAGCTTTAAAGAACCATGTTTCACTCTTAATTCCCAATGAATATTGAAAAAAATATCTGGATTTTCTTTTTATCACTGCTGGATATAACAATCACAGCATTTGCGAGCCAAGAAAAAGTTATTGTCTAAAGAAGTCTCATGGGGAAATAGGTTTCATAGTTCAATTGGGTGGGGGAGATGTATAGATCAAAACAGAGTTAGTAAGAGGTAGATAGAGAAGAAGAATGAGCTAAAAAGAACGAGAGAATGAAATTGAAAAACTAATTGTTGTAAGCGATGTATAATGGTGGAGTTTTATTTTCACTGGGTGTATATTCAGGACATTTCCTTACGGCAGGGGTGGGCAAATATTTTGGCTCGGGGGCCACATCAGGATTTTGAAAAGAAACGGAGGGCCACATTTGTTTTTGTAATTTGTTAATCATAATTGATTTGGAGGCCAGAAAAGGGCAAAAGTTAAAACATACAGTACATATGTACAGTATATCCCTTATAATGTGTAAATAGTTTAAATTCTGACTGAGATGTATAAGACTGGGCTGGTGAGTTGTTTTTTAATTCCTCTCAAAACAATTTTATTACATTCCGCGGGCCGGATGGGACAGCCTCGCGGGTGCCGCATTTGGCCCTCGGGCCGTAGTTTGCCCACCCCTGCCTTACGGGGATGCTAACGGAGAGGCAGATGCAGTTGCTGATGGAGTTGCGTAGCTCAAAGTGAATTTGACCAAGTTCACATTTCCCATGAAACCTGGCTCTACTGTCTGTTGTGTTTCAGAAGACAGCAGGATAACAAGGTTGTGTGATTCATTTTAAGTCTGCAATTACATTTGACATTTTTACATTTTAGTCATTTAGCAGACAAGATAAGTGCATTTTTCTTGAGGTGTCTTGGAAAAGCGGAAATCAGAGGAAAATCAGAGTTAAGCACACATTGTTGTTTTTTTGGGGAGTGGGAATTGGTGATACACAATTCATTAAGATACTCATCAAATGGGTAGGTTTTCAGCAGCTTTATGCAGATTGGCAGCTGTCCTGGCTTTAAGGGGCAATTTTTTCCACCATTGAGGGGCCAAGATGGAGAAGAGTTTTGCCTTCGCTGATCAAATGCTGCCCATCCGCAAGGGTCGGGTGAACCAAGGATATGAAGTGGTAGATCGGGTGCACAGGAAGGGTTGTTGGCTGCAGGTAGGGAAATGTAGTTCCCTTTGCTGCACCATCGGCAAGCACTATGGTCTTGCAGCTGATGCAAGCTTCTACTGGAAGCCAAAGGTGATGAAAAAGAAGAGGAGTGACATGGGTGAAATTCACGTTTTTACAGTTTGCAGTTCATACACACCTGTTTTTGCGTCTTCTATTATGTTCATGTTGCTGATTATATTGAGCAGCCATACAGTGGGAATACTGTATAAAAATCCATGCAGAAGACAAGTTGTAATGGGAGTTGGTGGTTGGATTATGCAGAACTAAATAATGGTTATCTCCTTATGAATTTCTCATAGTTTTCTTCTTTTTTATGAAGACCATGTTTCAAATGTTGTTCCACCCCCATATCCACCCTTGAATCCTTCTACTCATCCTTCCACTCCACATTTCTTAGTGTTGACTAAGAACACATTCTTATTTTCAACATTGACTAGGGAGTGATTTGGGCTAACTGCTTTGCTTAGGAACAGAAGAACAGATTTTTCACCTTGCCGGCTGAGCAATTAGAAGCAGCGACATTTATTGACCTAACATTCTTGACTACTATGCTAATCTACAACAAGGTTCACAGACTCTCCCTCAGAGTCCTTTTATATTCACATTTGGAATGTACAATATGTTTTTTCAGAGGGTAGGGCTTGTTTGGGTAAAGGGGGGTTGACATTAACAGAACAGAGATCACTTTGCTAGCCTTGGCTGTAAGCATCGGGTTTGTTGAAATTGTTGAAACAGTCGCAAGGGCCACAACAACCCTCTTCAGGCTAAATCAATTAGAATTCTGTATAAAAATGTAGATATACTTTGCTTCTTAAAATGTGATTTGTTGAAACAAAAATGGATTAAATCCTCAACTTCTCTCAGTATTTGAAACGTGATCATGACACTTAATGATGTAGTATGCATTTATTTCACTTTCACTTATTTCATCACTAGGGAGGTTACTGGAGAGAAACTTCTGATTTGGGCTTTCTCTCTCTCGCCTCTTCGGAATGGATCTTAGAAGATATTATACAGTCAGATAGAAAATGAGACATATCGTAATTTGAACAAACACGGTTCCATAATCTATCACAATTTGAATGGATGAGTCGTGGGTTTCTAACACAAGCCCAAATTAATGTAAATTGTGATGCAGAATCTCACGGGAGTAGACAAAATGTCTATACTGACACTACTATCTTGGAATGGAGAATAACAAGATTATTTCATTATGCAGACTTGTCACCTGATTGTTGAAACACTGGTTTCTTCAGAATTCAGTTTGTTGACATTTGATTTTAGGCAAGAACAATAACCTCAGTTAGAACATACATTTTTATGAATATTGTGTGAACATACGTTTTGTATTTCACATTGGCATTGAGTGGTTAAACTTTATTTTAATGTATTAAAAAAACAAAATTTCAAAGAAAACAAGCATTCATTAGGATCAGGTATAGTCATTTCATCTGGATTTCAGAATGTTCCCAATGTCGGATATTGAATGTTACCAACATTTACTGAAACAAAATATTTGTTATGATAAACTGTTCGGCTTTTGCTACTGCATGTAGACACATTGTGAATTAAAAGGCAGTGATCTGCAAGTGGCAGATGACAGGGGTCCACAATTATTTTAGACTTATGGCTACTGTCAGCCCAGAATGCTGAACTCTTCCTAAGGGAAAACATCAGCATTGTGTTGTTTAAAACTTTTTTTTTTACCTATTTTCATTTTCTGCAAATACTTTCTCTAAATGACAAAAATCTTATTAGAAATTTTTGAGAAATGTTTGGAGAAATTTTTTTGTAGTTTATAGAATAAAACACGTACATATATGTAGTGAAACCAGAGAAACTGATAATTTTGCAGTAGTCTGTTAATTTATTCCAGAGCTGTATATGTATACACTGATGAGCCAAAACATTATGACCACTCACATGTGAAGAGAATAACATTGATGTTAAAGGCAGGGTAGATTAGATGGTAAGTAAAGATTGAATTCATTCTTTTGGCTCTCGTAAAATACTATAGGTTTTAATGGTCTTTAAGAACCAAGAAGGGGTGTTGAACCCCCTCCAACCAATGGCACTATTCCTCTAACGCCAGTTTGATGGCCAGCAGTTCGTGGTTGCCAACGTTATTGTTCCTTACAGCAGGGGTTCGTTTCCTGAAAAGAACGCTCAAGATTATTTCATCAGCATAGTGGCACCATTAACGTCTCTACTGAAGGAAGGGCCAACCCGACTCCGATGGTCGGCTGCTGCAGACCGAGTGCTTCAAATCCCTGAAAGCTTGTTTCACGGCAACACCCGTTTTAGCCCACCCAGACCCCTCTCTCCCATTTGTCGTGGAGGTGGATGCATCAGAGTTTGGAGTAGGCACAGTTCTATCTAAACTCTCAGAAAACTATTCACAGCTGCGCCCATGTGCCTTCTACTCACGTAAATTGACCGATGCAGAGAGGAATTATGATGTGGGTGACCGGGAGCTCTTAGCTGTGAATAAGGCTTTGAAAGCCTGTCGACACTGCAAGTCATTCCTTCCTGGTTTGGACAGACCACAAAAATCTAGAATACATCAAGGCGGCAAAGCGTCTGAATGCTAGACAATCCCAGTAGGCTCCATTCTTTGCTCAATTTTAATGTACCCTTTCTAACCCACCAGGACCCAAAAATGTGAAGGAAGATGCACTCCCCCGGCTTTACGAGGGGGATAACCATCTCAGAGAGGAAACACCTTTAATCCCACCCTCACTGATTGTAGCACCGGTATCCTGGGATCTGGACACTGACATCCGTCTTGCCCCATCCACTCATTCCTCACCGGCTAGGTGTCCGCCTTCATTGACGGGATGTAAGAGTGTACGTCACCTCATGCACTACAGTGGAGGATTTTTGTTTTTGATCCTTTGCCGATTGAAAGTTTACTTACTTACTTTTACTTACTGGCTCGAAGCCAAACACAGACAACTTTCCTGCGGCAAGCTCCATCCCCTTTGTCTGTGGATTTCATCACTGATCTTCCCCCCATTGGAGGGCCACACCACCATCCTGGTCATCGTGGACCAGTTTGCAGGCCTGCCCACAGCCCTGCAAACCGCAGAAGCCCTTATGGCCTCACATCCTTCCAGTATGTCTTGGGATACCAGCCAGCCCTGACCCCCTGGCACACGAGCCGGATCCAAGCCCCTGCCAAAGATGAATGGTTCCGGCATGCAGAAGGTGTGTGGGAGGTGGCGCACACCAGGTTGCAGCTCGCTGGGCACTGGCACAAGCGCCATGCAGACTGCCACAGCAGCGAGGCCGGGTCTGGCTTTCCGCCAGGAATCTGCCTCTCCATCCACCATGCCAGAAGCTGGGTCCCCGGTTTGTGGGGCCCATCAAGGTCCTACAGAGGATCAATGAGGTGACCAATAGGTTAGAACTTCCTGCTGACTATAGGATTAATGCTTCTTTCCATCTCTCCTCAGGCTGGAGGTGACTGGTCCCCTTGGTGAGGTGTGTTCGGACGACGCACCTTCTCCTCCTTTGGATATTGGTGGGCGTCTGGCATTCAATGTTCGTTCCATTGTGGACTTCAGGCATCGAGGGGGGCGTCTCCAGTACCTTGTCGAGTGGGAGGGGTTTGGTCCTGAGGGCCGGATCCTGGATCCAACGATGCTATTGGATTTCCACCATTGCCGCCCGGACCAACCTACACCACACTCTAGGTGCCAAACCTGGGGCAACACCTTGTTATTGTGAACATACCCAGACTGTCTTGTTCAATTACCCCACCTGTTTCTCATTTACCCTTATTAGGTTTGATAGTTTCCCTTAGTTCCTTTGTCTTTTGTCTAGTATTGTTGCAAGTCCTGTTCCCTCTGCCACAGACCTGGTTTGTTACTTCCTTTTGCACTATTGTCTTATATTAAATGCCTGCGCTCCATTGCTGTTGTTGGGCAGTGTTTCAGTTTGGGTATATTCCACCCGTGAAGTTCAGTTTTTCGAAATAAATACAATAAAAAAAAAAAAATTGGCTTCTGCCTCCAGACCCTTTATTGGAACGTAACACACAATGAAATTTAGATGTACCATTAGTCATTTATAATATTAGAAATTGAGTGTTCAGGGGTTTTAATACTTTTGCAGATTACTGTATATATGGTAAGGACACAAGGAAAACCCT
Organism: Novumbra hubbsi; assembly: GCA_016801125.1. Taxonomy (NCBI): domain Eukaryota; kingdom Metazoa; phylum Chordata; class Actinopteri; order Esociformes; family Umbridae; genus Novumbra; species Novumbra hubbsi. The sequence continues at coordinate 154,298 of JACXGK010000048.1, forward strand.
AGCCTATCCCACTAACTCGAAGTTGCCAAACATGTCACAAATGCCTAGGGCTGGCCCTGCTTAGACACAGCAAGGTGTTATCCTGAAAGGTAATTTCCTATTACATGCTGAGAATAAACATCCATAATCCAATATAGCTCACAGAGACGTGAAGGTTGTTTGACAGGAGGTTGATGACAGGAGGGTAGCAGGACCTCATAGGGTCTTCCAATCTTACCTGCCCATAAAGGCAAACAAAAAGAGATCGGAACATCCTCTCTGTGATTGATAACACTAAATCTTTAGTACTGGCTAAAGATAAAGAGACAATATTATCTCCCTGGTGAGATTCATCATCAAGTTTGTGGAAGAGTGGCCCTGGCTGATCTCTAGGATTTGTGTTATGCTGTTTTAGTTTAGAGTGTATTTAGACTGTAAAAACTGTGCTTCATTTAAATAATAACACTATTTTGTAGACAGTAAAAATAAATAGCTAGGCCAGAGGTATGTGTTCAACACATGCGCTTGCAGCATTTTGGCTAGGCTTCGCGCTGGTAATGCGTGTAAACTTTTTTGAGGGGCCATTGTGAGTTTGTTTTAGTTGCTTCAGCAGAATTATATATATTTTTTATGTTTATACTTCGAGAAGGTCCAGACTTCATTCATAACCACTGATTCCACTCCAACACAAACTAAGCAATACAAAGTCTAGGCCCCAGTTGCCATGGAAAGTATCTGTCGCAAAGGTGTACCACATTACATAGGAAAGGTAATGCGTGACAGTTAAGCTTTTCACCTGTTTACAAAATAAAAAAATGCTCACAGTCATTCAAAAAAGAAATAGTGTGAGTGTGTGTTTCTGATTTCGTTAAATCCAAAAAAGGTGATTCCCAATTTTTTTAAATATTTGGTTGGGCTTAAGTGTTTTGGGTCATTAGGTTAGAATTAGGTGTAAAATTAAGGTTACAGTAGTAACGTTAAGATAAGCAATATAATTTGTTAACACCATTTTTTATTAAACGTGTTATAGGTCCTCTTTAAAATCATTGAAACTGACATAATACAGTAGGACTCAAATAAGGCTGTTCTTGCTGAGGTGTGCTTTTACACAATTTGGTTCAAGTAACATAATAACAGGTCATCTATCAAAACACTATCTAGATCTCCATCAGGTCATGCATAATTCATATGGATAAATTTAAATAATGTTGTCATAATGACACTGTACAACCGTGGCCAAACGTTTTGAGAATGACACAAAAATATATATTTTCACAAAGTCTGCTGCCTCCGTTTTTATTATGTCAAGTTGCATATACTTCAGAATGTCATAAAGAGTAATCAGATGAATAGCAATTAATTGCAAATTCCCTCCTTCCCGCCATGAAAATGAACTTTATCCCAAACTAATTTCCTTTGCATTTCAGCCCTGCCACAAAAGGATCGGCTGACATCATGTCAGTGATTCTCTCATTTACACAGGTGAGAGTGTTGACGGGGACAAGGCTGAAGATCACTCTATCATGCTGATTGTTTTAGAAACACAGACTGGTAGCTTTAAAAGGAAGGTGGGGCTTGAAATCATTGTTCTTCCTTGGTTAACCATGGTTACCTGCAAGGAATCACATGCAGTCATCATTGCTTTGCACAAAAAGGGCTTCACAGGCAGGGATATAGCTGCACCTAAAGCAAAAATGTTTGGGATCATCAAAAACTTTGAGGATAGATGTTCAATTGATGTGATGTAGGCTTCAGTGCGCCATAGAAAGTCCAGCAATATTGTTGATTCAGCTGCAGGACTGGGGCACCACCAGTGCAGAGCTTGCTCAGGAATGACAGCAGGCAGGTGTGAGAGCATCTGCATGCACAGTGAGGCGAAGCATTTTGGAGGATGGCCTGGTGTCAAGAAGGGCAGCAAAGAAGCCCCTTCTCTCCAGGAAAAATGATATTATGAAAAAGGTACAGGAATTGGACTGCTGAGGACTGGGGAAAAGTCATTTTCCCTTTCCGAGTGTTTGGGCCTCCTGAAAAATCCTTGTCCAAAGTAGAAAAGGTGAGCTCTACCATCAGTCCTGTGAAATGCCTACAGTAAAGCATCCTGAGACCATTAATGTGTGGGGATGCTTCTCAGCAAGAGAGTGGGCTCACTCGCAATTTTGCCTAAGAACACAGCCATTAATAAAGAATGGTACCAAAACATCCCACAACTTCACCTAACCATCCAAGAACAGTTTGATGACGAACAATGCCTTTTCCAGCATGATGGAGCACCTTGCCATAAGGAAACGTGATAACCAAGTAGCTCGGGAATAAAACATCAACATTTTGAGTCCATGAAACTTCCCATTGAGAACTTTTGGTCAATCCTCAACAGGGTGCACAAACAGAAAGAGATAAACTGTAAGTTACTATGATATGTTACTATGTTATATCTATGTTATATCTTCCACTAACTCTATAAATATCTCCAAATAATAATAATACATAGGATTTTGCCAACCTAAATGATCAAGAAACAACAATAAAATATCACTAAATAAAACTGTAGCTTGGCAAGATCTGACCTGAGGCAAGCTATGCAAACATTTCCAGTGCAGGTGATGCAGTGTAGGGGTGATTCAAAGGTTTAGTGCATTTGAGGACCCTGGCAGCAGAGTTCAGAATATACTGGTGCCTGTCCAGGGATCTGCGTGACACCCTAAATAGTACTTCTTTACAGTCATTCCAAGATATAAAAAAATCTAGGGTCTACTGGGTCCGTGAGGGATAAACAGTCTGGAATTAATACGTAGGTGATGGACTTGATGTAGTGCTTGAAACGTAGGGTTTAGAATAACATTCCAAATTCTGACATAGAAGAATGGGCAGATGGAGCAGCTGTGTCAGCTGGACATCACTATGTCACCCAGTTTTTTAAGAAGGGTGTAGGGAGCCACCAATATGTCCACTGCTGATGTCCAAGCATAAAACCTTAAGGCATGCTTTGATTGACAGGGCCTTGGGGGATATAGAGTCTTATAGTAACGCAAACTGCTTCCGATCAGCCAAATCCAGAACCAGTCATGTGCCATGCAATCTAGGAGGATGGTGTGGCAAGTGATTTCAAAGGAAGCCTAGAGGTTCTGAAGGATGACAATGTTGAGACTATTTGATAATTAACACCATAGAGGGCATAGGGATGTTTGGCCAGCCTTCACCAAATGTGGGCATTTAATTCAGTGGGCTGGTGGAGACTTTGGATCTGGTGATGAACTCAGTCTGGGTTGGACTAGGTCGACTAGGCAAAAGTCCAAAAACATATTGCAACATGTTAAGCCGGTGAGGAAGGATGAATCTTGGGGCCTGAGTAGTCTGTTTATAATCAAGAAATGGGTTTTGGGATTTCCCTTGATCGTTAATAATTAAGATAGAGTAGTAGACTCAGGTCTTCAGGTGCCCTGTGAGAACAAACTTATTTATAAACCCTCTCCAGTGGCCAGGGGACTTCAAAAAACACAGCTCAGGGGTCAACCGGGGAGCAGACAGAGAAGAGGAAGTTCAAGTTTTCAGAGGTGCAACAGGGTCAAGGCTAGAGGAGAGAAGTATGCCATAAAGAGACAACTGCTTCCAAGAAATGCAATTGTAGACTTAATGTTTCTGTATGTAATGGTTTTAGTCTGTTAGGGAACAGACATAATACACAGGATGGCAAGATAGCAAGGTCCAACACAGGATGAAGTCGAGCACACAGGGAGTGCGCACGGTCTGTGTTGTTTGGTGAATTGTACACATGTACTGCAAGATATTGAAACAGATTAAGAGAGACAGGAACTTGGCAGCAACTCATTTATTGACTCAGGTTCAGTAGAAAGAATGAATCTTCAGAAAAAATATATTGTTTTGTGACAGGAACGCAAAGAGAAAACAAATTGAGAATTATTCAAGGTTCTTTGAAGGGATTTTACTTGAGCAGAGGCTCTGTGTCTAGGTTCTATAAATCTGGGTCTATCATATAAGTTAATAATACATAAGTGGGATAATTACCACATCCCGCATCAATTGTAATAAACATGTCTTTTTACTTTTGACTGTTCCTTAGAGATTGTTCTATTTTGCTCAGCACAACAAGACCAACCTTTTGGTCGATACACTGAGCTGAGCTGCCAGTGATATTCTAGAACTCCTCTGCCAGCCATTTGAATGAACAAAACAGATATTCAAACCAACTTTAAACGTTTACATGCTCAGGGTTTTTATTCTAGCAATCTGTGTTTCATCACAAACAATAATCACAAAACAGCATTCATTACTGTACCCTGGGTACAATTATCTTTTGGAAAGTGGTTATTTTACTGTGAATCAGCTAATGTTTTGACATGTTTTGTCACTGTGACATTTCAAAGGTCAGGTATTTTTTTAACAAAACAGAATATACTGTAGTATTCTCACTAATGTAAAAGGTATTTACAGGTTTTCCCATTTTTATACACACTATTTTCTGAATAATACCCCAATAGTCCTAAACTGTTAACACTATGTCCATCATAAAAAGTCTCCAAACCGTATACACACAGGTCGAAAGAAAATTCTGGCCTAAATACTATACACACAGCCCTCAAATTCAAATAATTGGGTCAGAATAAGTCACACAGACATATCTGTTACTCACACTGAGCATTAAGAAAACACTGTGTAAAGAAAAGTACTCTCTCATCAGAATGAAAGAAAATTTTGAAAAATGTATGCCAGTGGGGGAAAATGTTTCCCCCACTGGCCAAGCAGCGGGGGAAAAGCGCCTAGCATGCCTCTGCAGTGAATTAATTCCAAATGAGGCTTCTGACCATACACCTTCCATAATTCCTCAATTCGATTGGGGAAGAGGGAAAATCATTTGGATTGGGGGTGGTTGGTCACCCTTGCTCTGTGGCCACTGATGTTCCGTCCCCAGTTGAAACACATGGTTATGTTCACACCCCTTCGGTCAGGGACCTCCACCCTTGCTCTGTGGCCACTGATGTTCCATCCCCAGTTGAAACACATGGTTATGTTCACACCCCTTTGGTCAGGGACCTCCACCCTTGCTCTGTGCCCACTGATGTTCCATCCCCAGTGCCGCCTCTTGGTCTGTTTGAATCCTTCCTCATCCTCTCTGTCTTCCCCTAACTTTTCCCCTTTCTGCTCTTAGCTCCATTTGTCCTGTAAAAACATGAGCCCTTTTTATACTTGACAGAATGAGGAGAACTGAGGGAACAATTCTGTTATTTGGGTTTGCATGAGTGAAATGTGTTGTAGACCCTTTGGGGTCGGTCTGGTGAATTCTCAGAAATGGCACTGTTTTTTTTATGACATTCGTGCTCACCAATTAGGAGACGCGTGTAGTGTTTTGCAACATGAGTAAATTGGACTTGGACTGGAGTTTTAGCAACTAAAATGTGTGCTCAGCAATTTCATGGTTCATGGTTTTGGAACGCTAACTTGAACATTTCATGTATGTCATCAGTCACAGTGTATACAGTGAGGTTTTTTTTTTTATCCACGGCTGATTTTGTACATTTGCCTACTGACAAAGAAATTATCAGTCTATAAATGTTAATGGTAGGTCTATTTGAACAGTGAGAGACAAAATAACAACAAAAACATACAGAAAAACATTTCAAATAAGATATAAATTGATTTGCATTTTACTCAGTGAAATAAGTATTTGATCCCTTAACAATCAGCTAGATTTTGGGTGTCTTTTATACAGGTAACGATCTGAGATTAGGAGCACTCTCTTAAAGGGAGTGCTCCTTATTTCAGTATGTTACTTTTAAATATCTTTCTGAGAACCGTTCAGAGCATTATTAAGAAGTGAAAAGCGTATGGCACCACCATCATCTTGCCAAGATCGGGCTGTCACTTCAAAATGGATGACAGAGCCAGGAGGATATTGATCAGGGAAGCTACCAATTGGCCAATGGCAACTTTGAAGGACTTTTATTGTCATGCAGCAAAAGGTCAGATTGAACCAAGATTGAACGTCTTGAACTAAAATGCAAACGTTATGTTTGCGAAAACGAAACCTAGCAATCAGTAAATCGCCGCTCACCATGAAATTTGACAGAACTCAAACAATTTTGCGAGGAAGAATGGGCAAACATTCCCCAATTGCTTCCTCCTCTATTCTCCTTGTCTTTATCAGCTCTGATTCCTAAGATGTTTGACCCAAAAAATGTGTAAGGCGACATATCGTCGCTGTCCGATGAATACCATGTATCTCCATTTTTTGTTGAGTTATCTTCCGATTGTAAGACCAATAAATCACTTCAAAATATATTGTTTTTATAACACGTATCTCTATTTATATTTATTGTAAAGACTTTTCTTGAAATGATTGAATTGTGTAATGCTGTATAATTACGACCAGGTGTGCAGTTTGCATAATTAAGCAATGTGGCGCTAAACAAAGAACCTCATTCAAGATGATAATAAATAAAAGTAATATGAAACTGTTAAATGAAGTAACTGCATGTTTGATTTTGGTTCCTGCATGTTGACCGCTCTACACGCTGCAACCAAAATCAAAGCTTGCAGTAGTGCGCAATTCATGGTTATTCCAAATAAAACTTAGGAGATACTCATTCTCATTGCCACATAAATCCATATTAACTGAATAAAGTATAATCGATAGCAAATATATAATGCTTGGTGATTCACAAAAGTGAATCAGGATGTTAAAATGCTAACTAGTTCATGTTCAGATCAGCTAATTGTAACAATGATAAAACCGCACAATCTCCACACATATTTATGAAAAAAACTCTCCTCCTGTTGCATGTTTGTCCAAATTAGATATTTGATGAGGACATTGGTTAAAATGTGAACGTAAATACAGTCAAATTGATAATTTTTGCTATGTTTTGTTCATTCATGCTTTTTTTTCTCTTCCTGTACAATAGCCTTTTTGGAGATAAGTGGTATTCATCTGACAGTGACAATATAATGAGTGTTGACTAAGGATGAAACGCTTACCAGGTTCACGATAAACCACGGTATAATTCTAGATGGTTAGTATTAAGGTTTCAAATTTAAATGATTATCAAAAACATGTTTGATTACCTTGGCATGAAAAACTCACAGTAAATAAAGCAAAATGTAATCTAACTGTCTGACATCTTGTGGGGCGTAGAAAAAGGTTTGCTTTTCTTCTTTTGCCTTTCTTCTTTTTTCTCCGTCATTGTCTTAGTAAACAAATTGGCAGCAGGACACAGCAGTCACAACAACTGCATCGGTAGTTGAGAAAAAGTCTGTATCTAGTAATGAACAAACTTCCAAAAGTACATGACGGTCATATTGTATGAGAGACAGTGCAAAAATAAAAGCAATACAAACAGTAATAAGCAAAAAAACTGTATAGTGAATGTCAAACCATTGTCATTGTGGCCTTCCTCTATGGCACACCAGCTAGATGCCTTAGGAAAAGCAAGGAAAGCAAGAAAAAACATAGGACTACAGCCTCCAAGGCTAAGGTCTGTTCAAACTGCTGCCATCTGGTAGACGTTACCAGAGCATCAGGGCACGCACTTCTAGACTCACAAACCGTTTTCCATACAGGCCACAAGGCTTCTCAACCAGCAACATTGATCTGTGATCATATTGAACACTTGAATTTTTTGATGACTTTCTGAGCACATTTAATTCATAGGCACTATTACACATATATTTATAATAATAATAATATTTCAAGTTGTTCATTTTGTCCATATACCCCTTTTCTACACTCTTCGGAATTGCTCCTAGCTTACATTTTTATGTAGATGTCGCATGCCATGTCATAAGAATGTCACTGCTTAGAGCAACACTGTGTTATTTTGTGTATTTGACAATAAACAGACTTTAATGCAGATGCAGCAAGCAATGTGAGTTTTGCTTTGTGTGAAAACATGGTGGAAGGCAGTGACTGTGCTCGGGAGTTTTTTCAGCCTTCTAAAAGGACCAAATCTGAAGGGTGGTTGTATTTTGGGTTTTACAAAAGCGCTACTGGAAACATAACTGAAGATGGTCCTTCTTTCTGCAGAACATGAAGGCCTATCCACACCCACTACTTTATAGTGAATGCAAGATAAGTTAAACTGGACAAAATAAATATGATGCCATTTTTACATCTTAATCTCAAGTATGCAAAGATGAATACACGTAAAATGTTTGGCCAGAAGCACCATATTTCTTTATGAAGGAGAACAAACATACAAACACACATAGGTTCATTAAAACCTGCATTAGGGAACATTTTCCGTCTCATGGCCACATGCTGCCATCTTTAATGTGATTTACTTTATTAGGTATGCACACAAAAAGAGTTTTAACAGTTTGTTGGGTTTAAATATAAAACTTGGGGAAACTATTTCAGTATCAGCACAAAAAATGGCCAGTGCATTTTAACAATACTGCCAGACAACTGATAAAACGGTAACAACCGTAAAACACATAATTTTTGGAGAGCTACAACCCATCACATAACACCTCCAGGGTCATGGAATGGGAACGGGTTGGCACCAAATGTGTCCACATGTGTCTAAAGGTTAAATTTAGGGAACCGCTTGTCGATCAGTACATGTAGGTTTACAACAGACACCGCAGACTTAGAAAGGCTATGACATTCAATCAAGTCTATGTTCCTGTCCCGTTATTGGTTGACATTTAGAAAATACTTAGGGATCAGAATGACCTCTTAAGTGCTACCATGTTATATAACACATGACAACACCCCCCCAGGATTTTACATGCAGACAAGCTTTTGTCCTGGGGGGTGTAGACTATAGGTTACTTTAACCATATACACAAATCAGCATTATGACCACAAACCTAATATTGTGTAGGTCATCCTTTTGCAGCGAAACCAACCTTGACCTGTCAAGGCATGGACTCCACTAGACCTCTGAAGGTGTGCTGTGTTGTCTGGCACCTAGACGTTAACTCTACTTGCTGACATGCTTTGAATTTTCTGAATCAGACGTGTGTTGACATGCAAGGCCGACAAAAAATTGCTATGGTGGGTTTAAATAAATACCAGTTATACATTTTTCTTTTGTTGTTATTTTCATATTATTTTATAAAAAGCAAACTGACATTTATACATGTCCTGAAAAGTTAGCTGCGGTGGTTATACCTGATCTTGTAAATAAATCAGATAAACCTCCCACATAGACTTTTAACATATGACGTAATTAATCTGTTTTAGAAAGGTTTCAATATCAGCTATGATGAGATCAACCTTGTACATACTTATTATTATGTTTTAAAGACTACCAGCTATTCTTTTATAGACACAGAGGAAGTGACTTAAATAAACATACATGGCTGAGCTTGCTTTAAGGTAATTTTACAGGCGACAATGAGTTCTGAGAGCGGAATAAGGCAAGGCAACCATATTCGATATACAGTGCACCCAGAAGTATTCAAATCGCTTTACTTTTCCCAAAATGTATGAATTTCATTTTAAATAAATGCAAATCTATTAAAAAATTTAAAGTCACATGTATATTATTATTCACAGTTTTTGCCATGACACTCAAAATGTTGTCCACCTGTGGTAAATTAAGTAGATTGGACATGATTGTTTGTGATGTCAGAGCACAAACCAAGCCATGAGGTCCAAGGAATTGTCTGTAGACCTCCAAGACAGGATTGTATCGAGGCACAGGTCTGGGGAAGGGTAGAGAACAATGCCTGCTGCATTAAAGGTCCCAATGAGCGCAGGGAAGAAGTTTTGAACCAACAGGAGTCTTCCTAGTGTTAGCCGCCTGACCAAACTGAGCGATTGGGGGAGAAGGGCCTTAGAGAGGAGAACCTTCCGGAAGGACAACCATCTGTGCAGCACTACACCAATCAGGCCTGTATGGTCAAGTGGCCAGACGAAAGCCACTCCTCAGTAAAAGGCACATGACAGCCCACCTGGAGTTTGCCAAAACGCCCCTGAAGGACTTTCAGACCATGAGAAACAAAATTATCTGGTCTGATGAAACAAAGATTGATAGATTGATCTCTTCGGCCTGAATGCCAAGCATCTTGCCTGGAGGAAACCAGGCACCGCTCTTCACCTGGCCAATACCATCCCTACAGTGAAGCATCGTGGTGGCAGCATTATGCTGTGGGGATGTTTTTCAGTGGCAAGAATGTGGAAACTAGTCAGGTAAAGATTAATGCAGCAATGTACAAAGACATCCTTAATGGAAACCTTCCCGAGAGCACCATGGACCTCAGACTGGTGCAAAGGTTTATCTTCCAGCAGGACAACAGCCCTAAGCACACAGCTAAGATAACAAATGAGTGGCTTTAGGACAACTCTGTGAATGTCCTTGAGTGGCCCAGCCAAAGCCCAGACTTAAACCTGATTGTACATCTCTGGAGAGATCTAAAAATGGCTGTGCACCGACGCTCCCCATTCAACCTGATAGAGCTTAAGATGTCCTGCAAATACAAATAAAAAAAAATGCCCAAAAATAGGTGTGCCAAGCATGTAGTATCATACTAAAAAAAGCTTATGGCAAAAATTGCTGCCAAAGGTGCTTCAATAAAGTATTGAGCAACGGCTGTGAATACTTATGTAGCTCTTAATGAGATTTGTCTTGTGTGACACCTTGGTCTTGTGTGACCTTTTTGTAGGCCATCAGTTGGGACTGAACCAGCGTATATTCATTTGCACTGACAAGGGGCTGGATTGCTTTTTAAACCAACTTTTCTCACTTTGTCATTATAGGGTATTGTGTGTAGAATTTTAAGGAAAAAAGTGAAAATCATGTTGGATTAGGCTGTAACATAACAACATGTGAAAATGGTTGATGAACAATATGGCTTTAATGGTCAATATAATCTTCTTCCACTTTGTGGGGTACTAATATACCAAGTCTACTGTGAACAATATTGGACCCAGAATCAAACATTTGCAAACCCCTTTCAATTCTTCAAGAATTTCAGGTTTTGCAATCTGAGTTCTGCCATTGAGGTAGTTCTGCAGTAAGTGGTATTTTCCAAACCTAAAAAGGTAAACTCAAGAACAATTGAATGTTCAACTGTATCAAAAGACTTAGATAGGCCTATAAACTGGATAACGCAATTTAGTTTTTCATTCAATTCGAGCTTAGTAGAACTATCTTAGTTGTCAAGGTTGTTGATTTCCCCACAGTTTTTCAGAAGAAAGCACAAAACAATGTCCAAAGTGTAGACAATGTTGGATTTAAGATATGAGGTGTATAGCTTGTGATATGCGAAGCTGCACGGTTAATCAGATCTAATTCCAGCTCTTCGCATTGATGCACTAGGAAGACATCAATGACTTATTGAACTGTGAATTGCTGAGCTACGAAGAAAAAAAACATTTAGCTGTAAATAAAAGAGATAAAGTGGTGATTAAATGCATCAATGATAGAATTTTTTATCAGTAATGGAGACAGAGTCTTGGGTAATTTGTTGGGGCAGGGAAAGGGAAATGCAATTTTTCAGGGTTGGATTGATCTCCCATGACTACAGCCTACCACACCCTTCTGGGGGAGATGTGGATGAAATGATGGAGCAGCAATAGTGAGTGTCTCTGTGTGTGTAAAAAAGAAATGTGTGCATATGTCTGTATTTCTATCAATTGATTAATCTTACACTCCTCTATCATCCTCCTTAAGAGCCGGCACTATCAATTGAGTCTTCTCCCACCCAGACCTCTTTGTCTGGGAAGGATGAGAGGGAGGTGGGGGCCTCATACAGATGATTAGCTCTTGGCCAGTTACAGAGTGTATCATCTAGGGATGTCACAATTCAACCTTGAAACGATAACAGAGAGACTTCCTTTTAACAATTCATTGACAATTATCATTATAGCACAGTTGACAAATTTTTAAGGAACATTCACAAACATCTCATAGAATCAACAAATAAACGAAACTTTGGCCTTCAATGTGTTCTCAGTGTTTAAGTCTCTGAAAAAACAATATTTATATTATTATATTATAATAATTATTATTATATAAAAATCTCTGATAAATTGATAAGTAATTTAAAAATAAGACTAAGTGAATTAAGTGAAGACTCTTCTGAGTTAATACTTTTTTTTTGCCTGAAATGCAGCCATTGATCTCTTTAAATATGTCTCTGCTTACGTTGCACATATTTGTCCATTCTTTCTTGCAGAATTGTTTAAGACAAATTGCATGGTGACTGTTTATGGACTGCACTATTCAAGTCATTCCACATATTCTGGATGGGATTTAAATAGGAACTCTGACTAGACCACACTAGGACATTCACCTTATTGTCCTTCTGCCACTGTACAGTTGCTTTGGCGGTGTGCTTTGAGACATGGTCATGTTGAAACATGAACCAGCTTCCCATTTTTAACATTCTGGCAGAGTGCTGCAAGTTCTTCACCCAAATAATCTGTCTGTATTTTCTTCTGTCTATTTTCCCTTCTATCCTGAGAAGTATTCCAGTCCCTGATGAAGAGAAACACCCCCACAACAGGAAATGGCCACTGCCGTGATTTACTGTAGGCATGGTATACTTTGGGTGGAAAAACTTAAAAGTTTCTCAACAACAAATTACAAAGAGTTTGGGTATCTCTTCATCTATTGTACATAATATTGGTAAAAGATTCCGGAGAATCCGTAAACATTTCTGTACGTAAGCGACGAGGCTGAAAAACAATATTTGATGATATTTGATGAACCATATACAAATCAGATCCAGAAATGCCAATGCCTTCTATGGGCCCAAGCACATTTTAGTTGGACTAAGGCAAATTGCAAAACTATACTGTGATCTGACAAATCAAAATTTGAAAATCTTTTGGGGAATCATGGACGCAGCAAGGCTTTGCTTATTTCGGCAACACAATACCAAACCACATTCAGCACACTGAAATCCTATATCAAGGAAGAACGGGAATACATTTTACTTTCAAAACTACAGCAATTGGTCTCCTCAGTTCCCAAATGCTTACAGTATTGAGTATTGGTAAAAGAAGAGGTGAGGCAAGGAGATTCCTATTTCGGTTAAATAACATCCCTTTAAACAAGCATTCTACACCAGCCAAGAAGAAAGCAGTGATGCAATGTTATGGTAAAATCTTTAAAACATAGTGATTAAAAAGCACAACTAGAGGTTTCAGAAAAGACATTAGTCAAGAAATGTTGATTATTACAATAGAGTAAAACACATCCTGAATTTACAGACTTTCGAAAGCCATATGTAATCCAAAGCTACCTACTAAGATGAAAGTTGGGAACCTACACAGTTAACATTAATTTTATAAAGCCCTTTTCACATCAGAAGTTGTCACAAAGTGCTTTTAAAAATACCCAGGCTAAAACCCCAAAAGGCAAAAAACAAGAGTTAATGAACAACAACCAGAAAAAGCTCTCCAGTTGGTTCCAAACTTATGAAGACACCTAGAGAGTAACCAGACTCTGAAGGGTGCCAGTCCTCGTCCGGCTGTACCAGGGAAGATGATAAGAGGACATGATCTTTTGATGGTATGATCAAAAGCAGGTCAATAAATTGATGTGAGCTAGGTCCAGACTCTTTAAAGAGAATCCAAGTCAGCGGCATAACCAGGTGGAAAAGGTCAGGGACTATCAGGTGGGATGTGAGCATTGGCCACAGGAATCTTCAGGCAGAAATAAATAACACAACCAGGTGGACAAGGACAATCAGGTGGGATGTGGGCATTGGCCACAGGAATCTTCAGGCAGAAATCAATAACCCAACCAGGTGGACTACAAACAGTTACAAGTCATTTGGGCCTGGTTATCCTGAGGGCTTGTGTCCTCCAAAGGTCAAACAGGACACCAGGAAAGTTAGAGAAAGCATTCCAAGGATTCTCAAAGGTACTTAAGGATACATTTTTTTTGACTGACCCTTGTCCCCTGTCATAAACTAACGCAACATAACAAATGGGACTTAATATCAATCAAATCTAATTTTATATAAGCCCTTTTTTACATGTGCAGTTATAACAATTTTTTTTTACAGATACCAAGCGCCAAAACACAAAAGAGCCATCTTTGAGTCTAGTGTTTAGTCAGAAATCCCTTGAATCGCAATAACATCAGTGAGTCTGCAACCCATTGACCCATCACGAAACCTCTTGGTATCCCTTCAGATGCTTTGTCGAGCCTTGACGTAGCCCATTTGAGCTGTTGTTTGCTTTTGGAAGTGTGGCAGCAGCACACCCCACACACACACCTGCACATCATCTGTCATTTATTCCTATATGTTTGTTCCTTGTTTGTTCGTCCCCTTATGGGTTATTATTGTTGTCTATGTGAATTAAGTGTTGTGATGTTAATTTTCACCAAGTAAATCTACTAGATTGTATATTATGTTTTGTTTCTTTCATTTTTACCTCACATTCCTCCTCGCACCCCACAGGTATACCTTTTCCAAGGGCTCTTGCACAGTAATGAAGGATTTCTTCTATGTTTTTTCTGTATTTGTTCCATACACTTTGCCATCAAACCTGACAGGTTTTGCCGTTTTGACCACAGAACAGTTTCCCCACAACATGATGCTACCACCACCTTGTTTCCCACAAGGTTGTCACACCTAGAATTTTGAACTAAGGCCAAAAAGAAATGTTGGTCTCATTAGAGTCTAATGAGTCCTGGTTGTGCCATACTATTTCAATTTTGTAAGTTTGCTTGAGGGATGTTTGACATTTGGAATATCATTTTACAGACCAACCCTGGTTGGTGTGTTTCCAGAACTTTCACCCAAAACTGTTCTTACTGCTGTGCGTATTTGAAAATACTCTGGGTCAGGAACAGGTTTATTTAAATTTACAGTATGTGACTGTTGAAGGCAATTTGTGGTCCAGATAATCCGTTTAAAATGAATATCCATTCAGATATTGTAAATACACAGAAATTCCAATAGGCAATGTATGTGGACAGCCCATTTATAGCCATGTTACTGATGTGTTAATGTGCACATTTGCAGTAAAGACTGTATGCACTGTTATTTCACATTATTTACATGTCTTATGCAAAATCAATTGCAACATGAGTTTAAAACATATTTGTCAACTTAGAATTCAAAGACCTCTCAGATTATGCTTGATAAAATTCAAATACATATTTCAAGGCCTGCTTTTACTAATTTGTGTATATAAGTTGTGTGGTTGAGAGTAAAGATGGGCTGTTAAGATAAAATCACTGTGAAGGATTTACATTTCTCTTTACTTCAAAGGTGTTTATGAGCTTAATCAGAGAGCTTGGGACCAGATAGTCTGGAGTTTGTCTGACTGCTTGACCCTACTGTGATCATCTGTATTTGATCCTCCCTAATACTTCCTGAGAATCACACTAAATTGATTAGTCATATGAATGATAAAGCTAATAAGGAGCTGGACAAAAGTAAAAACATCTTAGTTCCCAGGACCAAGATGCAGAAAACACATTATGCCTTGACAACTACGTAATTCCATCTACACACTACAAAGAGTGTTGTTTTGGCTCTGTACTCCAGGACATTGGATTTTAAAATGAAACCATAGCTTAGTGGTTGAAGTGTAAGGGATTCGCTGACAGACCTGTGCTGCTGGAGTTTTCAGTTCCTGTTTTTTCTTGGCAAGTTCTACTCCATACATGCCCACAACATATAAACCCTTGTCTTACCCATTTTCCATAACTCTTCAGGCTGTTTCGTATAGCATCAGTGGATTTTGTAGGGCATTTTTTTCCAGGCCAACTACTGTTTTTAATCCTTGGAGTCCGGGGCTCTGTAGTCTGGCACACCCACGCCAACCACCTGCAGGGTGTTGCTGATGTATTGGAGCAAATAGGAGACAGCTGTGAAGTCAGTTGTCCAAATTTAGGTACACTAAATTGGACGGTGCAAGAAATGTGTTTGTTATTTCTAAATGGTTAATTGGATATGTATGTGAATACCCATCGTCTTTGTGACATAGCAAATACAACAAAACTTTTGTCAATTTACAAACATTGATGAACTGCAATGTATATTGCGATATATAGGGTATATTTTATTTAGGAGCTTAATTTGAGCAAACCTGCATTGCAGCCCTTTTCCCAATGGTCAGTCATTTTAATACTGTTCATCGTTATGTGGGTTATACTACAAGGGTTACCAAATGGGTGGGCATGGGATGAATACTGCACAAAACCAATAACACTGAGAAAACTTGTTATTTAAGGTTTTTTTGAATCTCAATCTAGGTTAGGTTGGAAAAGGTGTGTGTCACTGTAATTTAATAAATTATTGTCAAGTTGGGATGTTCCTGCTAGAGACATGATTCTAAGCAAGGCATTTCCTGCCATCAGACGATAAAATTAGCTGCTTGCATGTATATCAGACAGAGCTAATCAGAAACCCTAATGCTCTGTAACAAAATTAATCAGCCGATGTATCCCCTTTCCGCCATATCTCTCACTCTCCGTTTCAAACTAGCAACCTGTGAATAGCTATAGCTATTCTACCAAGCATTTTAGCACCGTGGTCTTCGCAATAGAGTAGATGGCTGGGAGCTTGAATGCGTATGTACGTTGCATGTCAGGTGTATGTGAGTAAAGAGGGTAAGTGTGGAAGTTTTATTGTAGAGCATAATTATTTGGGAGTCTATGTGTATGGTATGGCTCTGCATCTACAGTAAATGTGTGGGGGAGTGTGTCTCTAATGTGTGGACTGTGCACTGCCATATCCGGTATCGTGAATGATGTCAGGCTACTCAGCGCTGTCATCAGAGCAAAGAGCTGTGACGGGAAGGCTGGACCCTTGGGTCACGTGACTGGGAAGAAGGATGCTCACGTCAGAGAGAACAGTGGGGAATGGGTGTCACATACCATAACTAGTCTGGATGGTACACAGTCAGAGTTGCTCCGTTGCTTGGTGGTGGATGGGAAAACCCACAAAACATCTACTCACACAAATTAAAAGTATCAATTTCCGCAGAGTAATGAAAGAAGGACACTTACAGTAAACTCATTGTATCGTCTATGCTGATGCCAGTTCCCTTGCAGGGAGAATTCTCATAAATGTTATTACATCTCTACGCAATACTGGCCACATCTCTCCTCTCAAAGCTGTTCAGGTGAAGTCTAAAAAAAGTCTAATCTTCACAGTTTAAGCAGCATTTGAGAAAGAGCACACAGGACAGAAAGAGAATACTAATTAAAATCTACCAATAGGATTGTGATGCCATTGCTTACTGTTCAAATCAGTTATTCGTGTGGTAAACAACACAGATCTTTTCATCTTATATTTGTAGTATATACAATCATTCATTCAGCATAGTATAGTGCAAAATAAAGAAATTTCTGTAATATCCAGGATACATGGTGTTTAACTTTTTATGGTTGATGGGGTGGTGTAGGCAAAACTGGAAGTATCTGCTGGCTCTTTGTTATTTCGACTCGGTTTGCCAGGGATGTGTGCCAGGGGATTGTAAGGATGGTTTGCAGATGCTTGTCAGAAATCTGATTCATTATTTGGAGGAAGTTGGGATTGTTTCTAACACTTTCCTCTGCACAGCAATGGCCAGGTCGGAATCTGGGATTTTTTTCTAACAAGACCTATGAGGTGAACGAAAAAGTGTAGAATCCCATTTGTTTTAGGTATCTACAGGCCACAACAACACAAAACCTGACAGGGCACTATTCTGTAAACAAGAAATGTAATGTATGCGGGATCACACTCCGGTATAACAACTTAATCAAGGGTTCATATCTAACCAAAACAATACACCAAACACCAAATCCAACTTGAAGAGAATGTAAACACCTGTTAACTAGATTGTCTGGTTAGTCTTTTTTCATGTCTACTATATTGTGCTTGGAATTAAAAGTGGACATGTTTCCTCATAGGGTACCCTTAATGATTTCCATATTTACATTCACTTCTATAACTCTTTTCATTTTACATATTCATATATTCACAAGTTTAGTTATTTTGAATGCTGGAAAACCCATATGGAGGTGCACCTGTCCTGACCCTATTAGATAGTCTCGCATTCACAGCTATCCTGAAGCAGGAAAATATCAGGCTTCGGAATGCATCAACCCAACCCATAAGACAAGGCCCTGCCAAGGCCCTCTTCCCCTTTAACTCCTCAGATAAGTTTGAGGACATGATTGCAACTCTGACCCAATCACTCACGTCTGTAGCTATCAACCCAAACAGATCAGGAAAGGAAAAGCATACCAACACATGTCGAACGCATCTGGGAAAATAAATAAAGAATGTCAATAAATAACAAGTCGCAGCTGGAATCAGACGTCCCTCCTATCTCCTCTTAGATAAAGAGTGAAAAATGGAGTGTGAGTTATGAAAAAAGTAATCCAGCCTTTTAAGTTAGTGTTTTTTTAAGGGACGAAATTCTTCTAAATGTAGCTTATGTTTTCTCAGTATCTGACAAAGATCAAGAACATCTTAATACAGTTGAAATTTGATCTGCTTGATATAGTGAGAGAAGTAATACTGTCATTGTAGTTTTATCTGTCGATCTACACCGTTAACATCTTTAAAGGCTGTTATTATTGATGATTGTCTCCTTATTCTTATGGACAGAGTGCTGAATCGTTAAATCACCATCCCCATCTCGTGGACTAATAGAGAACAGGCGCATACCAGAATCATAGAGAGATTAAGTGAGAGTAACCTGTTCTTGAATATTCATAGCACTATTTGAATGCAGTCAACTAGACATTATAGCATTATAGGCAGATTCTTCCTAAAGACAAACCATGTCCAACTGGTTCATCAGGAGGAATCATTAAGAAGAAAATGTTTGCAATAAGCAACATCTAAACTATAAAATAAAAAGCAGTCAAACCTCTGATAAGTCACCTGCCTATAAATACATTTACAGTTTCAGAACAGTGCATGTAAACAACAACTAAAACGCCTTGATATTATTAACTTAACCATTTTTCTAAAATTTGATGTGAACTAGTTTTTTATTTTGTATAACTGATTATATGTAAATACACTTAATTAGAAGTTAGCAATTAGAAGATATTAAAATTCCATCACAGATTCAAGTCCCCAAAAAAATAATCTAATGCAGTACATTATTTTATTCAACAAAAACATCCCACAACCAAACAAGTCTAATATTTTCCATGAGCATTGCACAGTTGTGTGGCCCGTCAAAAAAAAAAAAAAAAAAAATATTATATATATATATATAGGCAACGTGTTTGTCATAAAATTACATTTGTTTAAACTGTATTTCATGACACAAAATTCAGAAAATGAGAAATGGCCTGCAAACCTCTTTAACTATGCGGCATGTACTGATCTACAAATGGAAGTAAACTTGGGGACGGACTGAGACTTTGTGGCATCTGAATCCAAGAGAAACATCAAACCCGTTGGCTGGGAACAGAGATTACTGCCTCCACTTTTGTTGCACTGTAGTTAATACAAACGCAGTACAGATCTACCGTTTTAAAAAGTTCAGGCAGTTGCAGCACTTGAGCCAGCACTTGTTACAGATGCCAATTAATGTGGAGTCCAAGCAGCATGTTAACCAAGCAGATAGTTGGAAACGGTAGAGGTGTTTTCCAGCATCAGCCCACCACAGAACGCAGATCCCAAAGTTGAGGCGATTAATCAGACTTCTTGTTCTGCTCTCGGCGGGCCTTTCTCTTCAGCTGCAGGGTCTTCAGCTCTGTCATGGTGGAGAATGTTCTGTACACCCACAACGCCTGTTGCAAAAAACATACACATAGACGGGTTACCACAGGTGTAGGAGCTCCTTTTCTCTTGGGATTTAAGGGTT
Organism: Novumbra hubbsi; assembly: GCA_016801125.1. NCBI lineage: Eukaryota > Metazoa > Chordata > Actinopteri > Esociformes > Umbridae > Novumbra > Novumbra hubbsi. The sequence goes on from JACXGK010000048.1 coordinate 174,021, forward strand.
TGGGAAGTTTCAGACTTACCACAATGATGATTGTGTTGAGCAGAAGAGGAACAGAGTAGACCAATGATATGAACATCCCATTTGAGTCAAAGTACTGGAACCTGGAAAACGCCCTGTGAATGTACAACAGAGGGTCTTTACAAACTGAATGACTAATAAGAGAACAATTCAACAACAATATTTTGGCCGGAAAAATACCACAGTGAATATGGTCTGCAACTGGATGATTATCTTACCTCCAGTTTTTGGCTGCCATCTCATTCAGGTATTCAGCGCTGTATACCATGCAAACTGAAGGGATGAGAGATGTGTAGTGTTTCGTAAAAACACATTAAAATACATATACCCAACAACTTGAATGCAATGTTAGGCTAAACACATATTTACTTACCCATAATTAGAAATTGGCATATTTGAACTCTGTAGAATCTAGACGTGAGAAGAGTTGTGAGGAGACAAACAGCATGGAAAACCAGAAGTCCGATAAGCCAGGACTCAGACCATTGTATCTGCAGTCATAAAATAAACCAAAAAGAATGTATTAGCTAGCTATAGCTATGCTGGAGCCTTGGGCAGTCAGATGAGAGCAATGGGTAGGCTACTGTAGCTAGTCAGATAGCCTTTAGGAAAATAACAGTTTTTACTAAGAGAGCTGTGAGCCAAATTTAAACCCATGCTGCAGCAGTATATGCTCACTGCGGGCAGTAGGCTAGACAGATAGATCCCCCTATGCCACCCTGTTGTTTTAAATGCAAGCACACCTTGAATGCAATTCAGTTGGGAAACTGCAAGAAATAGTTTCTCAAATGGTAAATACACAACTGCTATATGCACAAGAACTGGCTTTATTACATTTGCAATTAGTTGTACCTGGTAAAACAGTAAAACATGTTGATTTGGCCATACTAGATAGCTAATTAACACAGGTGGTGGTCCTTTAGAAAACAAACAGAGTAATATAGTTTTACACTCAGTAGTCAGTTTAAAAGCAACACACCAATCTTTGCATCTCATTCCAATGATGCTCTAATGGATAGGTACTATCCAGGCCACTCAGGTAATCTGGTAATCTGGTGTTTCTGGAACAATTCTGAGACAATAAATGCTGTGTTACATCGAACATTACCCTGCTGGGCAACAAGCTGTTTTCGCTATTGTCCTGGAAAGCTGAGGACGGCTGTTTCAAACCAGACATCAATTATCATTAAAGCTGCTTAGGTCATGAGTTTTGCTGATTCTAACGTTAAACAGTGTCTGTTTGCCTGCATTATATAGCCAGCCACAGCCACGTGATTCAATGTCTGATGGATCTAAACAATTGGTGAATCTTGGTTTCGTTTACACCTGCACACATAGGACTTTATAAAATACATTTGCCTGATTGATATTTACTTGTAGACATCCTTAGTTGCGCACAGGAGGCACAACATAACTCTACTCAAAGCTATCCGGAATAGGTAAAAACAGGTTTCCCGTTAACAAAGGCACGTGTATAATTCTTAAAAACTGAACATACTGGAAATATTGTGTCCCTCTACATCAACAAACCTTTTTTAAACTTAAGTCGTCGTAGCAAATGACATGTATATGTAATGACAAATACTACATGCATTTACAGACCATGGTGGCAGCCCTGAGTTCGTTCTGATGAGAGGATTTTGCAGTTTGAGTGCGAACTCAGTTAACAACAAAGCCAATGTACAAAATACACTGGATACTGAGTGTATAGACATGCACATTAACCCTAGTTGTGTAATTACAATGTTTTCCCCACAGAAAACGATTTTATTGCTAATAAAGAGAAGTTCCACGAATTTTCACAACTGGAAACAAACTGTACAGTATCTAAAGCGAAGTGTTCTTCCCATAAGTAATCACAATACTAGAAATGCAAGGACTAGTGTATAGTATTGCCATGATAATGCTAGTTAGCTAGGTAGGTATAGCTAGTATCAGCTATCAAGCTAACCTATCGGATTTATTGCAAAACAAATAAGACAGGTAAACAAACTTACAGACATCAGAAATGTCCATATTGATGTGATTCGCAAATTGCTAAATCCGTCAATTGGAACAGAACTAATATTTTGGGGTTTCTGGTCTGTCATCTCGACGATTCAGCACGGCCACACATCTAATTTAAGAGTGTAAACAAAACAAACGAATGCGGAAACAATTGGTACCTCCGTCGCCGAAAACTGACGTCGCCAGATGGATTCGTCATGTAATACAATGTCCGTATCGCAGGAACGACATACGCAATAATTACGTGAACATTTTATTTATTCACATACAAACCCTCAAGAAATAATTATTTCAAAGAAAAACGCAGTGTGTATTCTTTGGCATCAGTGATTTTATTCACATAGCAGTGATTGTATTCAAAATCTGCCAACAAATATATAATGTATCTCATTGTTAATGTTTTTCAGTCAGGTTTCTGAATCATACTAAACGAATACATTTTAATAGCATAGTATATTCCATTTAGAATACAATATTTAAATATATTAACGTGCAAATCCAACAGGCTGGCTGGAACAATAGACTACATTTTCCCATAATGCAGGCAAAGGCAATCACGCCTTGATTTAGTCTGACTTCCTGTTTTGGTTCCACTCTAAACAACCTTGATAAGTCTTTCCTGTCTCTGTCCAAATCCTTTTGTTAAACTCATGTCCTGTCCTGATTGACGCCATGCATAGAGCATCACACATTCTCTTTGTGAAGCACAAATATCCTATAGCTACTCTTTCACTCTCCTTGAATGATTATAATACATGATTATTATACGTGATCAAATCTAGTATCAAATACAAATTTAGATTGGTTTAATACATAGGTTGAAATATGTTTTCATGTCTGCAGTTAAATGCTTCACCACAGTACAGTAAAATGTAAAAGATTGTGAAACAAAAATAATCAAAAACTCTAAAAAGCAACGTCATAATTAATGCAATCAACAATACAAATAACACAGTCTGTTATCTCAATTAAATGTATTCATATATATATATATATATATATATATATATATCTATGGTACATCTGATTAATTCACAGATTTACAATAATATTTACAGAAGTAAAACAAGCCACATTGAGAATACAGTCTTGAAATACAGTGTAAAAAACTGAATTTTTCATGTGTTTAAGAGTGTCTGGGAGAATGTGTGAAAGAAAGACAGGTAGTGATGGCTGTTTCCAAACCACTTGGTCTCGACACTTATAGACTTACAGTATACCTGCCAGATGGTGGCAAATTCACCAGGCTGAAGGTGGTCTTAATCATTTTCTTCCCCTCTTTTGAAAGAGTGTGTAAATGTATTTATGCAGTTATGGATGCTGCATTTGCTGTGCTAGGCAAAATGTCTCACTTTTGCATCTGAAAAAGAAGTGGTAGCCTTCATTAACATAAGGATGAAGAGGTGCTTTTGTGTTCAGTTACTTAAGATAGCTTAAAATGAAAAAAGCTCAAGGTGTATATGAGAATATTTTTTAGTAAGTAATTGTGTGGTTATGTAATCGAGTTCATAAAAAAAAAGAAAATCATAAAAGAAAAATCCTCATAAAAAAATTCTGACTTATCTTTCCTGAAATATTTGTCTTTATCAGGTTATGCATAAATATGCAAAACAAATTGTATTCCTCAAAAACATTTCTTTCAGTTAATTTCTTATTTTTTCAGTTCATGACCTATGTCAGTCAATACCTTGCAACACAAATCAAACCATATCTGATTAGTTTCCATAAAAGGAAATTATAATGTTATAATTGAATATGTCAAACATAAAGGCTTTGTGCTGGTTCATTTTCAAGCCCTTGATGACACATCATTACAGTAAGTAAACACTGAAAAGGATAACAAAACAATGAGATTAGTCCACTCAGCTCCTGTTTTTTTCTGCATGGAACTCTGGGACGAGACTGGCTACAGTAGTGAGTGGGGTGGAGTAGCTTGCTGCCATACTATGAAGGCCAAGCATCAAACATTTCCAGCTGTAGCGCAGGGCCTTGCCAAAATTCTGAAAAACCGTAGACACACACAGAAAGCAAAGTTAATATCATTATTTATGTTCAGCAAATGTTCTTATCAGTCAGCAGAGCAACCAGTTACTTGCCCAAAAATACAATTGCAGCTAGACTATCTAACTGCCCAAATCGACAAACATAATCATCAGTACAAACCTAAAGATAAAGAATTTAATGACTTATCCTAATCTACAGATTAAACATGTTGTGTGAGGACAATTTCATCAACAGATCCCAAGGTTGCAACTAGGTAAAAATAAGGCATTAAAACTTCAAATGCAACTTCAAACAGTGGTTAAAATCTTTATGTCAATTCTGAGACAATAGTTTCTCAGCTCAGCAGGGGGAAATCAGTGAGTTTTTTTACTCTTCTAACTAAAATAAGAAATGATATGCTAAACAATAGATTTCCATGTTTAGTGTGCTGGATAATACTGTACAACTGAAGCTGTGCCAGAATGTCAGAACTGACTGCATCAATGGACGTTCCAAAACACCCAAGACACTTACCAAACTGTAGTCTTAATTATTAGTCTCATTGCTGCATATAAAGTGTACTTGATTATTATTAGAATTTTTTTACAGTGAGTTCATAAAAACGTGTTGCTAAAGTAGGATTTTTAACTTCAACCTCAATTTGACAGTGGGTTGTAAAATAATCACTTTTAAATTAAGCTTGATGAATTAAATAAAAAATACATGTGCTAGGTTTAGTTGATTATTCAATTTTATCGGCTGTTGCTACTAATCAATAGGCTGCCAACATTCCACGCCCATCACCATGTTGACAAAGAACCTCCTCAGGTCCAGGTAACGTGGAGCAGGGTTCAATGACTCTCTGCGTTCGGCCCCAACACTGGTTACCCAACTCAAAAGCTTATCTTATAAGGACAAAATATAGGTTTGAGATGTGAAACCGAGAGCCTTTGGAGATGTAGCTTGTCCTGTCCTGTGTAGATCAATAAGTAGAGCATTGCACTTAAAATGTCAGTATTTGGGGTGAACATTTCCAGAGGAGGGCGATATGAAAAAAAAAGAAAAACAAATAGACTGTATAGGAACTCCTGAATATAAGTCGCTCTAGATAAGGGTGTCTGCAAAACTACATAAATTTAACAATGTGAGCTCTTTAGTTGCTCATTAAGACTTATTCAAAGCTACTAATGGAGTAGTGATTATCTGAGCCTCAGACCAGTACAGTTGGATCAGTAAACCCATTCGAAAGACATTGCAGGACAGACAGCCAGAGGGGGTATTGGCCAGCTCACCTAGGAGTGACTCACCTGATATTCAAAAACTTACAACAGCAACACTACAAACAACGGTGAAACAACAAAAACTCTGAATGTAAAAGATAAGGTAAAGGAGTTCTCTAGGGATACATTTTCATCTGGTAAAAAGTACGAGCTGGAACAATGTCTAAAAACAATGGACATGTGCTGACTAATGGAGACTAAAAGAGCTAAAAATAAAGGGAGTCACACACTCTGTTTAAGCCCCCAGTGATACATTTGAAAATGATCCAGAAAGGCATCGGCATAATCAGACTAAAATAAACGTGCACCACTTCCAGGAACCCCTGTTGTCTTGATCTGACCTGCCCATTGAACTCATCTACCCATTCTATCTCCTCAGTCAATATTTTTCAAGGCACTACCAAGGGGAGGTGGTAACATGGCAACTTTAGTATTAATAAAAGCCTAATGGATCTCCTATCTAGAAACACTGACCCCTAGAGGATAGCCTATTTACTTTGATCTTAGGCCCTTGTTATGAGCATGACCACATAATTAACATTCTTTTTACGGCTTATGAGCTTGTACACATGAGCTGTAACATTATTGTTTTGCTTTATGCTTGAACAACAAATGACATATAACCTAATATTAAATGGAAATAATGAAGCATATGCATTTAATTGTAAACAATGATGATATTTGTGAATACTCTTGTATTTACAACCAGTGATAATACCCCATTGACTCCAAATGCAGATTGAAGCAGACATGCTAAAGAGAACAAAGTCTGTAGAGAAGCCTAGCATATTGAATGTGGTGAGCTGGGAAAATCCAAGGAGTACATTTTGGTAAATTGATGGCACTGGCTTGGGGTCATTTTGTTAAATTATTACACATCACTGTTGGTTTAACAGTTGGCTAGTCAGTATCAGGAAGAAACAACGTTTAATGTGAAAAGCTGATTATAAAACAGTTTGAGAAAAGTCTGTCACAACAAATCTAATTGGGTACATGAAAAACCCCTATTTGTAGAATTTCCTAAAATCATTGTTACTATTGATGTGCATCATTAGGTGATATGCTGAATAGTTTGGAAATATCATTTAAGTCTGAATGATTGATTTCATGTATGTAATTATAATGAAATCATGATGCCACTGCATTGAAATTACTCAATATATGCAACCTTTAAACACAGTATTTGAAATAAAGGGATATGCTGGGGGACTTACACAATATAAAGTATCCGAAAATTTAACATTGATGTAGCTTTCTTCTAATTAATAGCAGAATTAATAGCAGAAAAAACTAATGATGAATGATTAATAAAGTTAAATAAATTTGACGTATCTACCGTTAAGTATTAACGTGCATTCCTTTGAGAGGTTTAAGCAAATTGTTGGTTAATGTTAATAATTGGACGGGAAACATCAAACAGAAAATGCGATTGATCTTGGTTCCATACACTTCTTCCCCCACAATAGCTACCTTCTTGACTTTCTTGTATTTTTGTTTCTTCTTGTTCTTCTTTTCCTCTTTCGTTCTTTGCCTTCCCTCGTCCTCATCTTCAACTAGAGGCTCGTACCTATCCGGTAAAAAAGCGAAATGAACTTCTCTGGCGTACTTGTCTTTCATTTTTCTACCATCTGCCTGGGGGGTATCGCTTGGCGCTATGTTCTCTTCATTGACACAACAGTCTACCTGCCGGAGGTACGTTGCTCCTCTCTGCGTCTGTCTGTCACATGAGGACCCGTTGTTATCAAATAATCTCGATACGAGAGATTTAGGCTTCATTATTGTCTCTCGGATCCTTGTTGGAAATGTTTGGAACTGCTGTGCAACGTACTTTAAAGGGGCGTGCGTTCTTTGAACCGCGGAGACGCTGCTATTAAAGCGGCAAACAGCAGTTATTTAAAGGTTAACCACTGTTTCGGTACGAAGCAGCGGAACGTCATTGGAGACGTAACCTAGTTCGAATGTTTAGAGATATGCGATTAATACCGACATCCATTGTATGAAAATGTTCGTTGTAACCCTGTTTTGTAGGTATGTTGTAGGTCTACTATATATACAAACATTGGAGTAGAACAAGCTTATATTTGGTGTATGACAGCGGAACAACATTTTTTAAGCATTTATTATTTCATTTATAAACTTAATGGGCATTTATCATTTAATAGGCGTTTATTATTTATATATTTTTCAATATCCAATGGGCACATACTTGTAGGTAAAACTTGGATGAAGTAACTGCAGATTTCCATTTAAAAACGAAGCTCTTTTTGTGCTAGAAGTTACAGCATGAACAAACTAAACTTCAATGTATATTTAACGTGGAATTTACTGAATAAAACCAATTAACATGCTAGTATTAGCTCCAGTGACCCCCTGGAGTCCCTGCCTCTTCCCTCTTGGATTGCAAGGCCCTCTATCAGTTGTAGGCCTGTTTCAGTTTGTGCTTCAAGACCCTTATCCAGCATTATTAATGGCAGGAGAGGCAAGCAAAGCGCACAGCTGTCTAGATACTATCATTTCTTTATCTCCCGACTGAAAAACAGTGAACTTAGTTGTCTCAGGAGCGAGGAGAGCGGGAGGGAAGTCAATTTATTGAACATTTTAGGGGATCTCTATCCTAACACCAACATCCCTGCATCATAATTATAATATTGTTTATTTTCATTCTTGTATTCTTGTAAGATTATGTACACAAGAGATAAATGTACTAAGATTAGAATGTTTTATTTTTGCTAAATTATGAACATGTTTATCCTTTTAGCAGATGTTCTTATCCAGAGCAACTTTCAGGAGCAATTTTAGTTAAGTATGTTACTCAAGAACAGAACCAGTGTTTTGTTTTACTTGCCAGCTCAGGACTCTTACCACACTAGTATCTCCCACCCTAGACTAAATATACTGTAAATGTAAATACTTTTTTCCACAAACTATCATCAGTAGGAAGACACAGACAACCTTGACCAGTATATAATTCTGTCTATTCACCTAACATTCCAATTATTTTCACTAAGGGGCACATTCATTCTGTCTACCACCCTGAATTTAATCGTCCTCATTTTCATTATCAATCTACCCAAAAACTCCAAGACCTTTCCTCTAATCCCCAGAAGTCTACTGTACCTCTGGTAAAAATGTCAAAATGGACCCGAAAAGATGATTCTAAACCTTAATGAAAGCAAGAACAACATTTTAACTTGGAGGTGAGAACCCTCTCAAAACATGATCCAGGTAAAGAACCTCTTTTATAGAAACATGGGATTGACTTTGTAGAGGATAAATCATATTATGCAAATCCATAGGCTCTATTGACAAATGCATAATTTGCATGAATTTAATGTGCCTATATTTGGTTAGGTCATCCATTTTGTATATCGATTACATCCTCCATTTTGTATTGATTACGTGTCTTGAGAGAACGAAGGAGCCTTTGTTCTCGGTTGAGTTTTTCCACCAGTGCCACTGATTGGCTGATACCGGTGAAGGGAGGGGTCTACCTGTGTAAAGTTATAAAGTTGCCTGTATGCGATGTAACTGTGTCTTTCATCTTGGAGTTGTCCTCTCTGTATGAACCACCATGTAATTACATTAAAACTAGTCTGGTAAAAGGTATTTGGTCTCCTATAGTTGCTTAAGTAGACTTGTCCCGCAAACCTAGAAAAGCATGTGTTTTGGATGAACCACTTTAACTTTTAAATGAAATATGCTACTGTTACTTTGTTTTCCTCTTGGTTAAGTTACGCAAACTTGTTTTTTACTTCCACAAGGATGTGTAAGTAAAACAGCATAACATTCCAGTTTGGGAGTGGAAAAGCATTGGCTATGTCACAGTTCCACCATCTGTACCTACAAATCACTCCACTCCCTGTCTCCCTACCTGTCACACACAAAGCTGGCACACGTTTGCCCCTCCGTTCACCTACCATCATCTGCTCTAGATGGCCCAGTGTTTAGTACTCAGATGGGCTTGGACATTTGGCTATAAAATGGTGGTTCTGTATGGCAATGAGATTTTGAAAAAGTGTTCTGTCACTAAAGCTGATGAATTTGACAGAGCATATTTACACGTAAAACATGAATAATCAATGCAAACTTTTTGAGGTTTAAAATGGTTTAAGAGGTTTAAAATGTAAACAAAACATACAGAGAAAATACTGTTTATTTTGCCTTAAATAGTCTTTACGGAGAATTTGTGAAGTTCTGAAAATATTCACCCCTTTTAATCAAAAATAATTTTCAACCATAAGGAATCTGGAAGGTCTATCTAGAGCAGGGGTCTCAAACCGGTTCCACGGAGGGCCGAGTGTCTGCAGGTTTTCACTCTCACCTTGTACTTGATTGATTAATTATGTCACTGATTGGTTAGGTCTACCCTCATCTGGTTATTTAGGTCTGAACCTGGAACCAATTTACAGGAAAAAACTAAAACCTGCAGATACTCGGCCCTCCGTGGAACCGGTTTGAGACCCCTGATCTAGAGGTTCACTATGATGGTGCGCAGGGATTTGGGAATGGGAAAGAGGAACAAAAGAGGAAAAAAATTCTAAACCTTATTTTCAGATAACTAAAGGATTAATTGAACTTGATATATTTTATTAGAATTAATCTATAGAAATTCTATAGAAAATCTATAGAAATTGAGTGCAGTCTTTTTCACATCTATTTAATCCCTGAACTAGCTGATTTCTCAGTACTTGTGACAGTGGATTTGGTTTAGTTTCAGTCCATTTAGCATATTTCCAGATGATTTCTTACCACTGTTGGAAGTTTAACCTTCCAAAACCTGTCTTTGATCCATTTCGGTCAACATCTCTTTTCCTCCATTGACCTCACCCTCTCCCAGTCCCCTGCCACCCACAAGGCAGGCAATGCACTTGATCTTATTCTTATGAGCAACTTCACTCCAGGATTCTGATCACTATTGGTCTCATTCTTAATCTCTCTGTCTTCTAATCCTGCTAACGCAACTCTTTCCTAGATTGTAATGCATTGTTACAATCTTTGTTCCCTCTATCCCTCTAGTTTTTCCTCTTCTAGTTTATCACATCTCCCTTCTACCAACTCCTTTTCCCTCCTGTCTCCTAAATCTGCCTCCTCAACCTTAGTCTACTCTATTTCCACCTCTTTCCACAACCTCTGTCCCTTAGTCAGGGTTCCACCCTGACCTAGCACATCACCGGTCCTACCACCCCCTCTAGTGGCCTTGCGCCAAACACCAAGTCACTAAACATCAAGTCACCTGTCACAAGCCAAGTATGCACACCTGGTCCCCATCACTCTCACCAGCACAGTTATTTAAGTTCCTGTGTTCCATTTTCATGTTGCTATTACAAACTACGCTACATGCCACATGTTTTTGGCAGTCTATGTTGCACTCCAAGCATTTTTTCTCCACTCGTCTCATCCGAGCTTCTATTCCGCTCGTTTTAATCCGAGCTCCCTTTTTTTTCTCAGCTAATTTTTACTCGGGCCTTTAGACTCCTCTTGAACTATCCGAGCCCTCTTTTATTTGTTTTCTCTGCTCGTTATATCCGAGCTCCTCAGAACCTCGCTCGTCCCTCCAGAGCCTGTACATTTTACCACATCATTATGTCGTCAAGCATTTGGGTCCCTGCCATCCCCTGCTAGTCCGGTCCCCAACACCCTTTTCCTCTCTACTAATTTGGATTTACCCTACTCAGGGCTGACTAACTCACTGAGAGCTAACAGAGCAGGGCTGTAGGCTGCTGAGTGAAATTGGAAGAAAACAAAACTTCCATAGGACCTGTCGTTCTTTAATTTGATTCTCTCTAACTTCTCTTCCTTTGGTTCTGCTGCTAAAGCAAATTTCCATCACTCTAAATTTCAAGGATATGCTTCTCTCCCCAGAAAATTATTTGCCATAGTTTAAAAGATTCCAGTCCAATCTTCAAGTCCAATCAGCATTGGCTTTGGAGGAGGGTTATAAAGGCTGAGAGTGGGAACGTAAGTATGTTCCCACATACAGGGCCAACATGTTAACCAGGCACCTGGTTCAGCAAACGGTCAAGGAGCTGGTGAATCTGATGGGCGAAGTGGATGAAGGGACAACAGCTTAAGAATCCAAAGTGACTACTCACTGGAATCTAACATCATGATTATGTTTAGCACTGGACATTCTTAACATTTGCTATATGTATATACAGTGGGGAGAACAAGTATTTGATACACTGCAGATTTTGCAGGTTTTCCTACTTACAAAGCATGTAGAGGTCTGTCATTTTTATCATAGGTACACTTCAACTGTGAGAGACGGAATCTAAAACAAAAATCCAGAAAATCTAATTTTATGATTTTTGAGTAATTAATTTGCATTTTATAGCATGACATATGTATTTGATTACCTACCAACCAGTAAGAATTCCGGCTCTCACAGACCTGTTAGGTTTTCTTTAAGAAGTTCTCCTGTTCTCCACTCATTACCTGTATTAAATCAACTTTTCCTGGTGTGATTTTGACAATTAAAAAATACTGGGTGATAAAACAAACATATTTAGGAAAAGTTAAAAGGTCCTGGAATTTGATCGACAGCGAAGATATAATTTATTTCCTCTTCACTGTGTAAAATTTGCCCGCTCTGACGCTTCTAGTGTTAAGCCTCTGCGTAGTTCTTTTGGCGGTGTTAAGGGGTATTGTCGTGCTGGTAGGTGAACCCCATGCCCATTTTCAGCGGTGTAGCAAAGGGCGGCAGGTTTTCCTCAAGAATGTGGGTGTACTAGGCAGCGTCTATTTTCCCTGTAATCCAAATGGCTTTATCCCGACTAAAGAGAAACACCCAAGAATATAACGTTGCTACCACCATGCTTCACAGTTGCAAATGTGGCCAAATGTTTACACAAAGTATGCTGCTGCAGTGTTTTTAGATCTTTTTGTAAGATGTTACTATGGTATAATGAAAGATAATTACAAGCATTTCATAAGTGTCAAAGGCTATTATTGACAATTACATTGTCAATAATGTAATTGACAATTACATTAAGTACATGCAAAGAGTGAACCCTTCTTTAAGACCTCTGCAATTTGCCGTGGTATGCTGTCAATTAACCTCTGGGCCACATCCGTATTAATGACAGCCCATTCATGCATATTGAATGCTTGGAATTTGTCAGAATGTGGTTTTTTTTGTTTGAACACCCGCTTTTTGAGGATTGTCCACAAGTTCTCAATGGGATTAAGGTACGGGGAGTTTCCGGGCCATGGACCAAAAATCTCAATGTTTTGTTCCCCGAGCCACCTAGGTATCACTTTTGCCTTATGGCAAGGTGCTCCGTCATGCTGGAAAAGGCATTGTTCATCACTAAACTGTTCTTTGATGGTTGGGAGAAGTTGCTCTCAGAGGATGTTTTGGTACTATTCTTTATTCATGGCTTAGGAAAAATTGGGAGTGAGCCTACTCCCTCGGCTGAGAAGCAACCCCAAAACATGAACAGCCTTAGGATGCTTTACTGTTGGCATGACACAGGACTGAGGGTAGTGCTCACCTTTTTTTCTCTGGCCAAAATTTTTTCTGGATGCCCAAAACATTCGGAAAGGAGATTCATCAAAGAAAATGACTTTACCCCAGTCCTCAGCAGTCCAATCCCTGTATGTTTTGCAGAATATCAGTCAGCCCCTGATGTTTTTCCAGGAGAAAAGTGGCTTTTTTGCTGCCGTTCTTGACAACAGGCCTTCCTCCAAAAGTCTTTGCCTCACTGTGCATGTAAATGCACTCAAATCTGCCTGCTGCCATACCTGAGCAAGCTCTGCACTGGTGGTGCCCGATGCCACAGCTGGATCAACTTCAGGAGATGGTCCTGGCTTTCTTGGGCGCCCTGAAACCTTCATCACATTTAGGTGAAATCTTACTAGCAGCAATATCCGTGCCTGTGAAGCCCTTTTTGTGCAAAGCAATGATGACTGCACATGTTTCCTAGCAGGTAATCATGGTGACAACAGATGATAATGATTTCAAGCCCCACCCTCCAGTTAAAGCTTCCAGTCGGTTATTCAAACTCAATCAGCATGACAGAGTGATCTTCAGCCTTGTCCTCATCAACACTGACATGATGTCAGCTGGTCTTTTTGTGGCAGGGTTGAAATGCAGTGGACATTTATGTTTTGGGATTAAGTTCATTTTCATGGCAAAGAGGGACTTTGCAATTATTTGCAATTCATCTGATTACTTTTCATGACATTCTGGAGTATACAGAAATTGCCATCATAAAAACTGAGGCAGCAGACTTTGTGAACATTTATATTTGTGACAATCTCAAAACTTTTGTCCACGGCTGTAGATATGGTGGGTTTTGGGCGGTGTGCTATGTTTGGTTGTTGCCAAACATAATGCTTCCAATTCAGTCCAGAAAGTTCAATCTTGGTCTAATTGAACCATAAAACCTTTTGCCACATAGCATTAGAAACTTCTAAGTTGTTTTTGCAAAGTGCAAACAAGACTCCACCTGGCCCTTCTTCAGAAAATGCCCCTTTCTTGCCACCCTGCCATTAAGGCCAGATTTCTGTAAAGCTTGTGAGATGCAGCTGTCACATGCACAAACCAACCAATTTCATCCATAAGGACTTGTCAGTCCTTCGAAGTTGCCATTGGCCTCTTTTTAGTTAGGGTGCGCCTTAGTGGAAGGTAGCACTGATAATGGCTCTGTATGCAATAGGCAATAGGCAAATGGATTTTCCATTAACCGGCAGGACACAACTTCTGAGTCAGGAAAAACGTAAGGGCAGAGGGGTCTGCATTATGGTTAAATCTTGTTGGGGCTCAGATGTTGCTATACTGCCAACACACTGTTCATCAGACCTGGAGCTACTTACTATAGGTGTGACTCTTTTATCTCCAGTTTCAATATAATCCCATTCTAAATACCCCCACAGGCGGATAAAACATGTGTGCTGGAGGACCAATACAGAATAATAATGCACTAGATCAGTGGTTCTCAACCCATTCCTCAGGGAACCCCAGCCAGTCTAGGTATTTGAAGTACCCTTTAGCTAGCACACATAATCCTCAAGCCCTTGATTAGTGTATCTGCTGTGCTTGTTCAAGGCTGCAGCTAAGATGTGGCGTTCCCTGAGGAATGGGTTGAGAACCACTGCACTAGATGATGTTCAACCTGAATCATATTTTATTGTTGTCTGTGACTTTAGGAAAGTTCTGCCAACATTCTTTCAACACATACATTTTCACACTTGTGGGGCTCAGAATCATTACCATTGTTATTCTCAAATACAGAACAGCTACAAACCCATCTCTCGCTCGCTCAGCATTTGGCAAGGCGTATCACACCTCCATTCTTATCCTACCAACCTACAGACAACGTTTTTTGGGCAGTTCAACTCTAGAGTGAGAAGGCTATTATCACTCTCAAGGATTGCTTCGAGACTTAGGCATGTTCTGTGTAGCTGCAGATGGAGACTTGGATGAATACACAGACTCTCTCAGCATCTCCAAATGCATTGAGGATGTCGTCCCAAGGGTAAATGTTAGGACTTTCCCTAACCCAAAGCTCATTAATGGTAATGTCCGTGCTAAGCTCAGAGAATGGTCATCTGCCTATAGTTCTGGGGACCTGTAGGATTTTAGGAGGTCCTGATATGACCTATGAAAAGTAATCAGTGTTCATTGGTGTGAACTGTGACTATTAAACTTATATGTATGCTATTTAAAGAGTTCTTTCATATTTCCATTAGCCCATTTCCACACTCTTTGAAATTGCTGCTAATCTATATTGTTATGTTTATACAATGCCTATAAAAAGTATTCACCCCCTTGGATGTTTCAACCTTTTGTTGCTTTTATACATTAAATCATGGTCAATATAATGTGGCTTTTTTGACAGGAATTTGCCAAAACAATGTCTTTATTATCAAAGTGATATAAGATTTTTACAAAAAAATATAAATTCATAAAAAATATGTAGGGTAAAGTAGATGATTCCATAAATATTCACCGCCTTCAGGTCAGTATTTAGTAGATGCACTTTTGGCTGCAATCACAGCACTGTGTCTGTGTGGATTTGTCTCAATCAGGCTGGCACATCTGGACACTGCAATTTGGCTCTATTCTTCTTGCAAAAAAGCTCTGGTTGCTCGGGGATCGGGTGTGAACAGCTCTTTTCAATTCCAGCTACAAATTCTCAATTGGATTTAGATCTGGAATTTGACTTGGCCACTCCAGAACATTCACCTTGTTGTCTTTGAACCATTTCTGTGTTGCTTTTGTGTATGCTTGGGGTTGTTGTCTTGCTGGAAAATAAATCTTCTCCCAAATCGAAGTTCTCTTGCAGACAGAGTCCGATTATTTTTTTGCATTCATGTTCCCCTATACCTTTACAAGCCTTCCAGGGCCTGCAGCTGACAAGCATCCCCAGAGCATGATGCTGCCACCATGCTTCAAGGTGGAGATGGTGTGTTTGTGGTGATGTGCAGTGTTTGGTGGTTGCCAAACATAGCATCTAGTCTGATGGCCAAAAAGCGAAATGTATGTCTCATCAGACCAAAGAACCTTCTTCCAATTGACCTTGGAGTCTCCCACATGCGAATTCCAGGCAAGATTTCATATGAGCTTTTTTCAACAGTGGCTTTCTCTTTGCCAATCTCCCATACAGCTTCAACTGATGAAGAACCCGGGCAACGATTGTTGTATGTACAGTCTCTCCCATCTGAGCTACTACAGCTTTTAACTCCTTCAGAGTGGTTGTAGGTGTCTTGGTGGCCTCCCTCACCAGTCTTCTTCCTGACCATTCACTCAGTTTGTGAGGACGGCCAGCTCTTGGCAGATTTGAACAAGTGCCATACTCCTACCATTTCTTAATGATGGATTTAACTGAACTCCGTGGCATGTCCAGTGAGTTGGAAATCTTTTTGTAGCCATCTACTGACTTATACTTTTCAATGATCTGTTCTCTGAGTTCTCTGAGAATTGTAGTAGGAATACTGATGAACCAGAGACTGGTTCGCCCTGACACAGGTTTTTTTTTACCAAAATCACTTGACACACATTAACTGCACTTCGGTGATCTCCATTTCATTAATTGTGACACTGCTGGCATCAACTAGCTGGATCTCTGTTGAATTAGGTAATTCACTTTGAAGGGGGTGAATATTTATGCAAACACTTATTTTACACTATATATTTTTTATTAATTGACATTAGTTTGTAAAAATCAGTTTTCACTTTGACATGAAATAAGCTTTTTTTGCAAATACTTGCCATGTCATAAGAATTTCATTGCTCAGAACGACACTGTTCTGTTGTGCATTTGACAATAAAAGACTTTGACTTGGTAGCTTCCCCGATCAACATCGTCCTGGCTTGGTCATCTAGTTTGAAATGAAGTACCGATCTTAGCAATGCTCTGGACAGTACTCTGAGGGATAGCTAATCCCTCCTTTAATATCATTTTGTATCTTTTTCCTAACTTGTGCCTTTCCAAAACGTTGTCCTAGAGCCCTACTAGTAATTAAATCGTCAATTAGTATGATGTGTGATCTGGGACGTGACTGGTTGTACCTGTGTTTATAATGGGTACTCTAAGAGGCTGATCACTTCAAATCATGTATTTCACTAATTACATTTTAATAATTGTTCAGAATTTGTAAACATTAATTTCACTTTGAAGTTGAGGGTTATAATGTGTAAATACAGCTGTACAAAGTTAGATTTAATTTATTTTACTTTTCAGGATGTAATGTGACAAAAGGTCACATTGTGACAGGGTATGATGACTGTCTATAGACACTGTATATGGATATCTCCACAGTTGCAATGTGAAGAACTCCAGAAAGATTTTTCAAGAACCTTTTTACCATTTTTGTATAGGCTACTACTTCTCATTTTATTGCACAAATAATAAATAAATAATGTAAAAGAACAGATTTTAAATTAAGGTGCATATAAATGCAGGCAAATATCTAAACATATCTCCTTATAATGTATACTTATGTCATCCCAGATAAAGCCCATGAGGAGATAGAAAAGGTGATTGGAGGTTCCACCCCACGGATCCAGCACAGGCAGATGATGCCGTTCACAGATGCGGTGATCCATGAGACCCAGAGGTTTGCTGGTATCCTTCCCATGGACCTGCCTCATGAGACCACAGCCGACGTCAACCTCAGTGGCTACTTCATACCTAAGGCAGGCCAACTCTTCTATCTAACTTGAGTAGTGGATTGATTTAGTAATTCCATGCCATAAACAATGCACAGTATTAAACTCTTGCATACTTATTAGGCACATAGTCCATGGGTGTATTACATCTGCCGAAAATATCTATTAGAATATGGGTCCAATTAAGCCCAACGTGGCACTATTTGAACTAAACAAAATTGCTTCAAAAGCCCCACAGGCATTCTCCACCCGAAATTTGGTCCACAGGTGGCTATTTAGCCAGGGAACAAATTGGCCCTTAAGAACCAATAAAGTCTGCCACCTTGTTTTTTTTCCATTTACAATATTGTCTAAAACACTAAAGTTTTCTTCAACTAGAGTGCTGCACCAATCTTTACATTGCTCGATGTAGCATCTTGGGACAAGAATCGAAAGATTCGGTATAAGGATTGTTGATATCTTTAGCAGAATGGCTGATATCAGGCAATAAATGTTGTTTCAAATATTAATTAATGCAAGATGGTGAGGCGTACTGCATCCAAACTTAGTACAGCCGTGGCCAAACGTTTTGAGAATGACACAAGTATTGGTTTACACTAAGTGAAAAACAATGATTTCAAGCTCCACCCTCCTTTTAAAGCTTCTAGTCTGTTATTCTAACTCAATCTGCATGACAGAGTGATCTCCAGCCTTGTCCCCGTCAACAATCTCACCTGTGTTAATGAGAGGATCACTGACATGATGTCAGCTGGTCCTTTTGTGGCAGTGTTGAAATGAAGTGGACATTTTTGTTTTGGGATTAAGTTCATTTTCATGGCAAAGAAGGACTTTGCAATTAATTGCAATTCATCTGATCATTCTTCATGACGTTCTGGAGTATATGCAAATTGGCATCATGTCTACAAACAAAAACGATATGTCCCATTAGAGAGCTAGCTAGCTTTCTACTGATCTCACACATAGAAAAAAAGAATAACTGGCAAAATGGTATCAAAATTACTTCAGCCTTACCTTTGACGAAGTTTGTCCCATGGTTGAAGTCAGTGCCATTTCATTGTTACTACATAAGCAGTACTGTAGCTAGCTAGCATTACTTGCAAACTTTAGAACCGGCAGCCATTTGCATGGCCTTATTCTGGAACGTTTGACTAATGTATGTTGCTAGGTAACCGGCATTCAGTGTGGCGAGCTACCCATCTTTCAATGGTTTTGCCACAAAAACTTGAATAATACCTAAACCTTGCAACATAACCTTTCACAAAACACAATACAATCTGAAACAAGACACACATTTTGATATCTGTCATGTCTCCATAGTGCAAGAACTGTTGGAGGAGTTAGGGTGGCTAGAATAATAATAATAAATATATATGTGAGATTATAATAGTGGGGGCAACCCCACTAATTAACACACAACTCATGTTCCCTTGGTTCCATCTATTTTTTGGTTATACACAAAGGGTAATCTGCCCCCCCTTTCCCTAAGGACACCACAGGTACAAATACAAGAATTGCATTAACCGATTAACAGATGTCTTAATGTCTTGCCGACATCACCCAAAACATGACCATTAAAACAAAAAATCTAACACACAAAAGATTAAACGCCCCTTTCCCATATGTGTAACTCTGCTTACTCAGCTCACGTTCGTCTAACTTGTACAGACAATAAGGACTAAGTAACTTTCGTAAACTCAATATATAATTATTACTATAACTATTAATGCATCAGATCATTAAAATTACCATTATACTTGTCCACCCAATTCCATCATTTAACTATTTAGGCTATTATGGAAGATAAGCTATAACTTTTGAAGTTGAAGCCCCTTACACGTGTTGCTATGGCAACCAAACAGCCAAAATATTTGGATAAAGTCAACCTGCTCTTTACCATTCAGCCATGTTTAATGAAAAAACTGTATAATTACCTGGGGCATGAAAAAATAACAATAAAGAAGTATGGATATGCTTGCACGCTGGTGATGCTTACAAATGTAATAATTTAGTGAAAAACTGCTATGTTTCAGTCAAAGTTGTCTCAAGAAGATATTTGACTAAAATGTTGCCGTTATTGTGGCTTAAAGTGACTCAAGCTAATGGCAGATATCTGTTTTTCACACGCTGGAGACATGGTTAATATCCTATAGCACTCCACACCCTAACACACTCCTTAGACACTGTGAACCTTATTGGCCATTTCAAACTTTGTGTTAACACACATTAAACATTTTAAGATGAAGTCAATTGAACTGGCCTCAAATTTTTTGGGAGTCTTTTAGAATAATTTGTGTTTGTCAATTAATGTTGGAACATGTATCTGTATTTGTTACAGACCACAGGGGTCTTAATGCACGATAAGGGGCTTAAGGGGGGGTGGAGAGGGGTTGTCAAGAAACCACACACAGCGAGTGCACAGGAGGTGTTGGCAATGCCTGGCAGGGTAACAAACGAGGAGTTAGCTCTTCACAACAGGAAAACAGACAGATGAGGATGGAGACGAACAAGGTCTGCGATAAGAGGGGCAAAAGTGAATGTCAAAGACTGCTTGGTTATGTTTTGGGGCTGCTTTGCTGCATCTGGCCCAGGGTGCATTCTGGAGCAAAATGTAAAGCCCAGTTTCAGTCGCAGGTCCTGGGTCCTACAAAACAAAACATTAGACTATTCTGAAGTGGCCTTTTATGAGTCCTGATCTGAATTATATCAAACATCTATGGAAAGAGCTGAAACTTGCAGTCTGGAGAAGGCACCCTTAAAACAGCTGGGTTTTCTGAGAAACAATGTACCAAAAGACGTGTCTCATTGAGGGCAACAAAAATGATTGATTGCAGAGAATGCTTCTGCAACAAAATATTGGGTTAAGGATCCCATAATTTTTGTCCATGCCATTTTAATTGTTATAGAACAACAATAGTGAATGTCATGTTTTTTGTGTCAAACAAAGTTGACCACGCCTGTATGTCAGATTTATCATCACTCATTAAGCAGAGAAAAGCTGTTGACTTCAAACTTTTTCTACCTAATCAATTGAGTGAGTGTACTGGTGAAGGGATAAATCAAATGTGCAGATAGATGTAATGTTTGCGAAGTGATTTCATGCTCCCTTGTAAAAGTATTTTTAAAATACCAAAAAACAGTACTAGATACATGGTGTGGCTGCTTTATTTTGCCATGTATTTTGATGATGATCTTTGCCCATCCCTGCTTGTCCCCAATTTAACATTAAAAC
>JACXGK010000049.1:0-99223 GCA_016801125.1 Novumbra hubbsi
CAGTAAGAATTCCGGCTCTCACAGACCTGTTAGGTTTTCTTTAAGAAGCCCTCCTGTTCTCCACTCATTACCTGTATTAACTGCACCTGTTTGAACTTGTTACCTGTAGAAAAGACACCTGTCCACACACTCAATCAAACAGACTCCAACCTCTCCACAATGGCCAAGACCAGAGAGCTGTGTAAGGACATCAGGGATAATATTGTACACCTGCACAAGGCTGGGAGGGGCTACAGGACAATAGGCAAGCAGCATGGTGAGAAGGCAACAACTGTTGGCGCAATTATTAGAAAATGGAAGAAGTTCAAGATGACAGTCAATCACCCTCGGTCTGGGGCTCCATGCAAGATCTCACCTTGGGGCATCAATGATCATGAGGAAGGTATCAGGGCTGGGCTGATCATGAAGGATCAGCCCAGAACTACACGACAGGACCTGGTCAATGACCTAAAGAGTGCTGGGACCACAGTCGCAAAGAAAACCATTAGTAACACACTACGCCGTCATGGATTAAAATCCCACTGCGCACGCAAGGTCCCCCTGCTCAAGCCAGCGCATGTCCAGGCCCGTCTGAAGTTTGCCAATGACCATCTGGATGATCCAGAGGAAGAATGGGAGAAGGTCATGTGGTCTGATGAGACAAAAATAGAGCTTTTTGGTCTAAACTCCACTTGGAGAACAACCCCTAGAACACCATCCCAACCGTGAAGCATGGAGGTGGTAACATCATTCTTTGGGGATGCTTTTCTGCAAAGGGGACAGTACAACTGCACCGCACTGAGGGGAGGATGGATGTGGCCATGTATCGTGAGATCTTGGCCAACAACCTCCTTCCCTCAGTAAGAGCATTAAAGGTGGGTCTTCCAGCATGACAACAACCCGAAACACACAGCTATGGCAACTAAGAATTGGCTCCGTAAGAAGCATCTCAAGGTCCTGGAGTGGCCTAGCCAGTCTCCAGACCTGAACCCAATAGAAAATCTTTGGAGGGAGCTGAAAGTCTTTATTGCCCAGCGACAGCCCCGAAACCTGAAGGATCTGAAGGAGGTCTGTATGGAGGAGTGGGCCAAAATCCCTGCTGCCCTGTGTGCAAAGCTGGTCAAGAACTACAGGAAACGTATGATCTCTTTAATTGCAAACAAAGGGTTCTGTACCAAAAATTAAGTTCTGCATTTCTGATGTATCAAATACTTATGTCATGCAATAAAATGCAAATGAATTACTTAAAAATCATACAATGTGATTTTCTGGATTTTTGTTTTAGATTCCGTCTCTCACAGTTAAAGTGTACCTATGACAAAAATTACAAGAAAATTACAGACCTCTACATGCTTTGTCAGTAGGAAAACCTGCAAAAACGGCAGTGTATCAAATACTAGTTCTCCCCACTGTATGTAGATATTTCATTGAAAATGTCTGTTTCTTGCCGTTTCCAGCTACAATTGACTACAACATTGACAATGTCTACACTGTATTTCTGATCCAGTTTAATGGACAAAAAATCCAAAGGTAGTGTTTGGACCAGTGTGTGTGTTTATCCTCTGACTCATTTCCAGTGATGTGAGAATTCAACCGGATTTCAGTTCCAGTCTATTGTAATCTTCTAGCAGCTACACAAGGTATTGGAGCCAAGGCTATTGTTCCAACATTGTTTCCGCTCCTGCAATGCGGACAGATTAAGGCGCCTTTTAGCAAAGCATAGGCTTGTTTACTGCATTCAATTCTTTTCTAGTGTTTTATCTAACACCCATTCATGTCTACACATGCAAACACTGAATACAAAGACATTGGTGCAACCAACAATCTCCCCTGCATTTCTCTGCTGCTCCTGGTTTTCACACGTTTTGACCTTTATTGTATTGTAATGTGGATAGGCTTTGGTCTTGTCTTATGTACGTTAACAATAATGAACACAGGCGGAGATGTGAACACTGCCATTGGACTTGATGCAACGCACATAGTATAGCACCTGTCATTTATTTGAAAAGAGGTAACGTTTGACAACTAACCGCCAATGGAGACGTCGGGAAGCTCTTGGGCTCTAGTGTAGCCTCTTCATAACCCAGTGATGAAGCTGCAAACAATGTTGATAGTATTAGTGAGCAATTTTACATCTAGCAATATTTTGTCATACTATATAGTCGTAATATATTATGACAGAAAAGGGATATATCTAACACGTACAGCACAAACTGTTATGTCTCTTTTAACAAAGGTAATTAGATACTGTTGGTTAATAGCAAAGACATTGTATCTTAGTAGCTACAATAAAAAAAATTATAACATCTAGTGTTGATTGGGTTTTTCTGAACGCAATGAATGTAATCAATGTAGCGCTATTGTCTCAGTGTCGCGCCAGTGTATTTTCTGGATCAGGTAATAGTGACAATTGCTTAGTGTTGGCTAACATTTGGTCACTTGCTAGTAGCCAGAAATGCATGTATTATGAAAATTACTTTATAATTTCCCATTATGTTAAAGCCAATTGACATAAGTTTGCGAACATTTCCAGCTACTGTTAGCTTGCAGCATGTTGGGTATCTAACTACTTATTACTTATGGACTTAAACAAATCAAGTAGTATTACACAATTTGATGTTAACTACGAATTATTGGGCCAAGAAAATTTAATATTAAATGATTTTCTTATAACATAACATGCTTTATCAATTAATACACAATTTTAAATATTTAAGTTATAACCTAGTCTTTTACAGCCACCTGGTTCTGCAAGCTTACAATTAATCGCTACACTGTTAAACAATTAATACACTAATTTAAGGCAATGTTATTCATTCTGCCTAGAACCGTGGAGGCAGTTGCTTGCCTAGTCAAAAATCTACCCGATTATTTCCACAAAACCAGCCCTGAAAGCCCAAAACCTGATGATGATAATACAGCTGGTTTTATGATTCTTATGCAGTGGGAGTAATTTTTCTTCTTTGTTTTCATGGCTTGCACTTTGTTTCAATTGCACAGAGTTGTTTGTCATGTCAGTGGAGCATGTCCATGTTTTCTATGAATCTTGGCCTGCTCCTAATGTTGCTGGGAAATTGAAACCCACTAACTCCTTTGAGCAGCTTGTGATACACATTGGCCTGGTTGTTTTCCTCCTGAAGACATGAGCTTGAGGCAGTCTTTATTTCGTTTTTGAGAGAGAATTCCCTTCTCCACGGGCACACTGTAAATGTGTATAATTAAGAGTTGTGCCGGCTCTTGCCTTTTGGGGGCCCTGAGCAACATTTTGGGCCCTCTCTCCCGTAGCGGTCAGGGCCCTACGTGACCGCTTATGATGCTTAAAAGGCAACCTTTACCAGTTTTGCACAGTTAGGATACATTTCATATAAGTTCCTTATGAGAGCAGTTTTGGAAACCAAATATATTGTTTTTTATTGGTCAGAACATGCCTATAGCAAGCTAACGGAAGCCCTGATATATATATATATATATATATATATATTGTTTTATGGATATCTAAATATGGTATTGATATCTAATGTTGGTATGACTGGGATATTATTTTGTTTCTTCTTTCCTCACCACCTCTGACAAACTAGCCATATTCCCAAAGAGCCTAATCAACAGAATTAAAGCAAACTGATATACCGTTGTCAAAGTAAATGATTGTTAAAGACACATTTTCAAAAATTAATTTTTATTGTTTGCCTATTCATGTTCACAACGCAGGGTTCAAGTTTCGTGAAAGCACCTTTGGCAGACATTGCAGCTGTGAATCCTTGAATATTCTGGGTATATGCAATATCTTGTTAGGATTTTGCTTGTCATTGGCAGAGACCCGGGATGTTGTCAAGATCAAAAGAAATACCAAAAGAACAAAGCCTTTGTAAAGAGATTAGAAACGGATTCAGTCCGAATTTTTCAATTCAGTTTATTCACTTTATTTGTGAAAGACACACCAGCATGTTTTTTTCACAGGTGTTCAGTGTTTCTGAATGTAGTTTTTCCATTGTCTATCATGACTTAAATAGACAAAATAATATTTCAAACACAATGTAAATATTTTTTCAAAGAATTAGAAACATTTACTGGGCGACACCAATTACATAAGAAGATGGTGGATATTTGCAACTTGCCTACACACATATATATGTATATATGTATATATATGTATCATTTGTTAGTTAAGACTTATACTAAACACTCTGCCACAGTCGTTGTCAAAGAGTGTAATGTGCAGCTCTCTGACCTTGTGAAAGTGTTCTTTATTCCCAATCTCTCTGAGGTGATGTAGAACAGAGGAGCTGGGCCGAGGCCGTGTCGAATGCAAATGTCTGCAGCACCAGGAGCCCCGGTCTCCTCTGGTCTCTGCAAAACAATAAGCATTGTCCAGCTCCGTCGTCCTCTGTCTGCTCCACCCCTCTTATAACAAAACTCCCATTCCCCACTGTTTTAGTTGATGATGGTCCCTCAGTGCAGATGTTAGTAGTCTATTGTTCAGTGTGATGTAGTGTCTGCTGAAGAGGAGAGTCGTGGGGATGTGAGTCAGTCAGACATAGAAAGACAGTGGAGGGTGAGGGGAGGAATATACAGTACATCCTCACTGAGATGACCGAAGTGGAATTATCTCATCCCCTTCACCGTTCTCTCTCTCCCTGTCTCTGAGAATCCAGACAATGTCTTGCGTTGCTTCTGTCAATCACAATTCGTTTCTAATGCCCTTTTCAGATTCTGCAATACAGATAGCATCAGGCCACAAAAACAAGGTAGTATGGATTAAGGATGTCACAATAATCGATAATTCAATTCAAATTTGGTACTAATTTAAAATGAAATGTTCTGATCTTCATTTTGCACCAACGGTGGCATTGATTGTACCAGAGAATAATAAAGCTTGTCACATAATTAAACCTCAGACAGTCACAATCATCACATATCTTCTAGGGTATCTCAAAAACCTGTGCTAGTCGTCAAATAACTGCAGGAGTCCAGTGTGAAGACACCTCTAAAATAAAAACTAGTAGTTAACGAACAGATAGCATTTCACTCCTATTAGTATTTAATATTTCTCCATAATTTCAGATAGTAGTAAGAAGTACATTTGTTTCTCATGCTATGTACTATAATATGTTTGTGGTGGGATTTTATTTTGTTATAAATGTTGGTTGCTTGCTTGTGACTGATCAGATGTAGACGTATCTTTAATGTTTAAAAAAAAAGTGACTGAAATCATGGGCACAAGAGTGCGATAAACAAAAAACTATTCCAGTTTGTTATAAAAATAAAAATAGTGTTTCTCTTCAACATTTTTCACAGTTGCTGTTGTGTATCAATTCACACAGAGCAAGCTTGCACAAATCCCTAAATGATTTCAAATGTTTGCAAGAAGGACAGAAAAGAGATCAATCATCATCACAAGGGCAGCACCTCAACAGACTGTGCTAGATAAAGAGAATGTGTGCTGTCGAGATACTTACACATAGATACCCAGAAGATACAACCCTGAATCCCAAGAATGATATGCACACTGGGCAGGCCCAAGGCACGAGCAACATAAGCATCATAAGGCCCGACTGCCAGGCTGCCCCGGACTGCTAGTGAGCCTCGGACCACTGAAATGTTGCTTAGGGCCCCTAAAAGGCTAAGGTGGACACTGCGTGCACATACTAATGTATAAAATTGTAATTATGTTCAGCGTCAACCTTTGAGAAGGGCTGTTGCGGCTCAATCCAGACGCAAGGGAAGTTTCATATTTCAAATGTAATGGTGCAGCTGTTTGTTCGAGCATTGTGGCAGGGGATAATGGACAGTTGTTAAGCAATCAACTTTTGCTCTGGTTTCAAGTTTGATTCCACCAAGAGGTGACATGATTTTGTGGCTGAGACCTTTGAGACCTCTCTCTCTCTTTCTCTCTCTTTTTCTCTCTCATACTATAAACAGTGCTGCGCACATGTCTTAGGCCACTGAGAAAATGGTGCAAAACTACTTTTTGGGGGAACCAGGCTCAAAGTGGTATTACAATCCCCTGCCGTCCACCATTGCAATCACCATCAACAACTCTTCTCAGGGAAGATTAGAAGAATGTATTAGACAATTGAGTGGAGGTAAGGAGCTGGACAAAGATGCATGTAATGCAATAATAACAAATAAAGCACTTTGTAATAGGGGGGCTCCTCGCTCTTCCCTGCTGAAATACACTGGAGCCAATTCGATTGTTTCATTACGTAGACTGGTGGAGGAAGGTGGGACCGTGCCAGCCTTTTGAATTGAACACACTGTAGTGTAGAGCACAATTTGGCAACAGTCCCTAAGTCTACCTTGACATGGGTCTAGAAAATCACCTGGATAGCTTTACCGATGGGGATGAGCTCCCCAGCAAATGAGATTATCGTTGTGGATTCTTGTCAACAAGGTAATGGTCTCCGAATGTAATTAGCTTTACTTTGTTTTGCACTGCTCTATCCCTTACATTTGGAAAACATTTTATGACTGACACGCAGGAAAATATTAGTCGTCATTGTTTCTGGATGTCCATCTAAGAAAAGTGCCACAGGACCCCCACAAACCAGGGCACCTGATGCTGCAATAATGCCATAGAAGCATGGATGATGGGATTATTATTGTCGCACAAAAGCATTTGCATTAATTTGGTGTTAACCGATTTAATGCCTTTCATAGAGCTCTGCTTACACAATGAGACATGTTCATTATTTACACTATGATGACGTGATCCTTAATCAAGATTATTTGATGAAAAGGCTAGTTAAATGAGGATTTAAAAGAGAAATATAACGTGGTAAATACTCACATTTTCTGCATAAGTAAGATATACTATACAGTTGCTTAGGGATCTGTTTACTTTAAGTGGAATAATATTGTTTTTATCCTGGATAAATGGGATACTTGTAGGAATGGAATATAGAAGGGCTGCAAGAACCGACTATTTTCTTAATCTATTAATCAGCCACTTATCGGTGCAATTTAAAATATAGAATCACATCAATCGAGATAAATTTGTCAAATAATGCATCTTTATTATTATTGTTATTCTTATTATTGCAAGCAAATCCTTTCACAAATATTTACTTTTTGTGGAATTTAACAAACATGTATTTATTTTGTGACATGATTAAAGAAATTATCCCAAATTTTGGTATTTTTGATAATTTCCAGATTGTCATTAATGTAATAAAACAATGTGTTTGCAGTTGAAAGCTTTCGGCCAGCATTTGTTTAGCTTTGCTCAGTTATAGGTTTTATGAGGGTCCGATTAGTTACCACCAAAACTCTTCTAGCAGTTGTGCTATGCTAACCTAATGTTTAGTACAAAATTCTATAAACTGCCTACAAAAAGAACAAAACATCAGAATGGTCTGCCTCCAAGTCTTCTTCTCAACCTTCCCAACAGGCTGTAGGACGCAGCTGGTTCACACAATCCCTAGCACAAACCCCTCACAGCAGATCCCAATCTCCTGAACAATCCCCCAAAAGCAGATCCCAATCCCCTGACCACACCCCTCACAGCAGATCCCAATCCCCTGAATGCACCCCTCATGGCAGATGCCAATCCCCTGAACGCACCCCTCACAGGAGATCCCAATACCCTGAATGAACCCCCAAAACAGATTCCAAAACCCTGAATGCAACCCTCACAGGAGCTCCCATTACCCTGAATGAACCCCCAAAACAGATCCCAATCCCCTGAACGCACCCCTCACAGGAGATCCCAATCCCCTTACCACACCCCTCACAGGAGATCCCAATCTCCTGAACGCACCCTTCACAGGAGATCACAATCACTTAAAACTGTTCTTCTAAATTCCAACCGTGCTCTCTCTCTTCCCCTGGCAGCCATTTTATACCCTGGTAATTCACACCCTGTTCTTGTAAGATATGTGAGATTGCAACCTTACTGAGCCTGTTTGTTCTGTGTTATCCTTTGTCTTAAAAAATGTGAGTCTATTTCGGTATCCTGACCCATGCCTGCCTGTCTGACCACCTGTCTGGATTATCCCCTTCGGTACTTCTGCCTCTGGTCTTCCTTGATACCCAGTCATTGACCTTCAACCTGCCCTTTGACTTCTTGCCAGCCTGTCCCTTCATATATCATTGTATTTTCCAAATCCTGCGCTTTGCGCTTGGATCCCACCACCCTTCTCTGTGTGCATTTATTACAATGGCATCCATGCCTCTGTCTGAATTGCTATCCTTTGAAAATGATCCCAAATCCCGAAGCAGTGAATCATCCCTTTAAAGGGCCTGTAATGCTGACCCCATTTGGACCTGTTCTTCGCCACTGATATTTCAGCCACGGCTATTGGTGTGCACTAAATCCTTATATTAATAACAATTTGTGGTCACACAACAACAATAACACAAGGCAACTGCCAAAGTAAGTTGCCCTTCAGCCAGAAAAGAATTACGTTACTAGTCAACTATGGAAAAGGACAAAGAAATACACTGAAATAGCTTTTTAAGATTGGCACAAAACACTTTCTGACTGACCAATGGATCCTGTGCAGAGGGAGTTGGACTCAGAAAGCTACAGCTCTAACAAATTAGGGCAAATTAGGGTTAGGCTGGCTAACAATGCCTAAACCTGAGAAATATGTAAAACTGTTGGTAATTAAGCAGTTGCTGCACATCGGACTCATTGCTATAACATGTTTTGCATGAATGCCTTGGCTCTCTACAATGTAATCTATTTCTGCCTTAGTCTAGTTTTTTGGGGAGACACCAGTGTCAGTAATATTGATGTCTACTGAAAACCATTTTCATTGGTAATCAACAAGATTGTGCATATACAGCTGGCATGTTTTAGCAAAAATTCCTATGATTGAATACTTGCATTAGTTTGAACCGAATGTTTACCGGACCATTAGGAGATGCTGCATTTACATATTGCTAATTTACCCTTTTCAAATATGCTTAGAAGCTGTTTAATTGTAAACTTTGAAACAGTACATGTAAAAAACACAAAGTTGGCCAGTGTGGTTTTTGATGCCTATCGACAGCAGTTTCTACAACCTTCCTACTTGAGGCAGACAATAGCACGCGACTTAGCAAGTATGCCTGACATTCTCACCAGCCAGCCATGGTGAATGGCCTTGAAAAGCCCTCCAACATACTTTATGTTGGCTAAATGAATGACTCTCTATGTTATGTCAGATTCATTGGAGAGTGTGCCACACCTGTAAATGATGAACCAAAATATTCATAACCCCTCTCATATACTACAATGAGTGATGTGTTTGCTGGACTCAGACCTGTGGTTTGAGAACCACCCGCTACCTTGTTTCTTACAAACATGATGTTGAAGTGAGAGCTAACAATTATACCGCACCACACATGTCTGGGCAATAGCATTTTCAAAAGTAGGACAGTCCAGGTTCTTACTTTGCTTTGCCCTGGCTGTCTTTGAAGGCAAGTCAGTCTGTCAGGTCCTAAATGAAAGCCCAGTGAATCCGTTTCAGCCGGCCTGGGCCAGAATACCCCATGCGGCCCCGTGACCAACCAAAAGTAAGTGTGTTTGTAAACTCTTAAATCCCCCTTTTGATGGATAGAGAATTGGGAGCACAATTGGGATGGATGAGCCTGTCTGCTCTTTTCTCTCTCTGCCTCTTTTCCTCCCTCTGTTCCCCTCTACCTCCCCCCCTTCTGAGCCCGCTCTCTCGGGGCATTCTGGCAGCTGTACCGGTACTATGTTTTACGTTAATAAAAAGCCCAGTGGGAGCCACGCAGGACAAGAGGTGTCCAGCTACCCTGTCACATTGTCACCTCTACTCCACCTGCTGCATAGACCTTTCTGCCTCGCGTCCTATGCCGCTTCCCTTATGGGAGAAAGAGGAATGACGAAGCTTTCTTATATTCAGAGTTCATTGGAAATATTAGTTTTTCCATATTTCGGGACTCAAAGCATCAATAACTTTCAGTATATTTTAATACATGTATTTAGGGACATTAATGTGTCTAGTATTATCTACCTACATGTATGAGGTGAAATAGGGACATGAATGTGTCTAGAATTATCTACCTACATGAATGAGGTGAAATAGGGTCATTAATGTGTCTAGTATTATCTACCTACATGTATGAGGTGAAATAGGGACATGAATGTGTCTAGTATTATCTACCTATATGTACGAGATGAAATAGGGACATTAATGTGTCTAGTATTATCTACCTACATGTACGAGGTGATATAGGGACATGAATGTGGGTAGATGGGGAGCAGTAACATTAAACAGTCCGACATCAAGTAACCTTAGAGGTGGATTCACCACAAGTGTATATCCCACAGGTATCTCCTTACTCTGTAGGCCAATTGCTTAGTATAAAGTGTCTAAACTCATTAGTCTTCCTCCATCACAAAGGCCCCACATTGCTTTTGGTTAAACACATCCTGTAAAACCAGCCACACACTTTTCATCACAGCTTAATTGTAGTAAAAAGAGCTGCTTTCGTTTCCTCTCAGAGCTGAAGTGTTGAGTGCTGGACATGAATGCACTAAACCTAACCATTAGATGGATGGGCGAGGAGGAGGAACGTGCAGATGGGGTTCTCCTATTGTGTCCTCCTCTGCTCCCTTCACCTCGTCCACTGCCCGGTTAACCCCCACCAGGCAGTAACAATAGGCACACACACTGGTCCCACCGTTGGCGTGTTTAGTCAGACTATCTTGAAGAACTCACCTTCCCATGACAAGTGCAGAAGGACTCCTCCGCCATTTTGTTCCTTGAATGATGTTATGAGAGGTATGCTGTGTGAAAAGGGGTGTGGTATTTCGCAGCGGATCTATGACACCACAGCTCCATCAACATGATTGAGGAAACTTGGTTATTCGTAGCGTCTGACTTTGGTTAGATTCATTACCTCTTTGTCATTCCCGGAGGACACGTCTATAGGTATGTATGAAACGAAAAGGGGGCGCACCGAAACCCCCAGTGGCAACGCTCACATCCTCCTTGTTCCACCAAGGGTTAGAGACCTGTGCCAGTAATTCATTGGACCAGTAAATCTGTCAACCTTTCAACCTTGTAAGAAATCGTATTAAACTAAGTGCTACCTGACACCATCATTGTCACTATAGGCACCCGGGTGGGTCTGCAAAATGGCAACCCCTCACTCTTGTAGAGCAGTACTGTTCCGCTGCCGCCCAGCAGCCTCCCAATGCTTTGAAATGTTTCATTACAATACCCCTTTCATTTACACATTCCACTTAGTTGGGTAGCATTCTACAAAAGTATTTCGACATGCTTTCCACCTCATCTGGCCTCTATTAAAACCATATTCCGTTAACGCTCTAATGTCACAGTTGTTAAAAAGTAGAATATGGCTCATCAAGAAACACAAGTGTAAAATGAGCAAGATTGTGACGCATACTGTTTGCAGGCAGGCAAAAGTTGGGTTGTAATAATCCCGTGGTACCTGTTTGGACTTCTAGAATGTCCGGTCACCTTTCACTGCTACTTTGCAACATTAGCAAGTTCGAAGCCACATCCACTGGACAATTCAAGTTTTTCAGCGGCCTTTAGTTTGTGGTTGATTTGCTAAACAAAATGCAGGGACTAGTAATCCTCACAGTAAAACACCAATTAAATATCAGGGATATCAATCTGTCTGGTCAGAACGGATAAGCAATTGTGAATCAATGTCACATGTTTTGGTGGAACAAATTGTTGGTGGCCACAACCATTTTGGGGATTGCACCTGTTGTTGATTTCACGAAAAACAGGTGACATTGATTCACAGTGGCTTCTGCTTCCTAACTGGACAGATTGATATTCCTGAAGTTTAATTGACTTTGTGTTGTACGGTGAAGATTAAGTATTCCCTTAATTTTTTTGAGCAGTGTATATGACATTTAATTGAATACTGAAGTGCAATAAACACTTCTGAATTATATAGATTTTCTGTCTTTCATTATATCATGGTCTGTATGCTATAACCCAATCTATGTGTAATGGATTTCTTTTTGTATTGTTGTAGCTTTACATTTATCAGAAGTGCTTTTTTAATGTTGACAGCCATTGCTGAAAAGTGCCCTTTGGAAAAATAACATTGGACATCGATCTCTGTTAACATAATAGACCTTAATATGCCCAAGCTGACAAATGATCACCCTGAACTGGAGTACTAAGAAGTATTGCCAGAGCTAGATACACAATTAATAGGATATACCAGTTGCACCATTAGTCTTGTAAATAACAACCCACCATTCGCAGTATTTATTATTAGTTTGAGGTAAGGGCTTCTATCCTTTTATGGCCTAGTCCCAGCCTGTGGGAAAACCATTCAAATCAACTTTGATTGCCAATGATTTAAGACTATTGATGTCCCACATACAATGCTGTGAACATTTGCCACCTTCCTCATTTCCTCTATGATTGCATTCTTGTCACACTGAATGGTGTCAGACCTTCATATTGGTTCAGGGTTGAAATCAAAATTGTATTTATTTAAGGAAAACATTTATCCAACACCAACTGGCCATGTGTGAGGTTACTGCCCACCCTGAATGTATCTGTGTGCTCCACCTTCAGCAGGAAAAACTGCAGCCATACTTCCTTTAATTGGAGATTATTTTATTATTTATTTATTTATTTATTATTGATTATTATTTTATTATATCTTCCATATTTCGGTGGAGGAATCTTTATTGCTCAATTTTTGCTATCAGAGGCGCAAACATTTAGGCACACGGGGGGGTGGCATTGTCCCCAAATAATTATTAAAAAAAATCAGAAGCTTAATTGTTAAAAAAGTATGGGTGAATTTTATTTCTTTTCAATTTTTTTTTGCATAAACTGTTTATTTAAGGTCCTGCCACATCATCTCAATGGGGATCAAGTCAGGACTTTGACTAAGCCACTACAACACCTACATTTAGTATCTTTTAAGCTATTCACGGGAAGTCTGTCGAGCCAGGATGTGGTACCTGAATGTTTTTGTGACTTCCTGGATGAGTTGTCTAGGAATATGCAATAATAGATTAAATCAGTAAGCACTGATACCTTTTACAGATGCTTACAAGTACACAGATTTTCACGGCACTGTAAATTCAGATTAGTGCTCCGTAACAAAAACATTTGTGCAGAAAGATTTAGATAATTATCACTTGGCTGGCGAAAAACAAAGACTTCTTTCCAGGCAGGATAAACTTCTGTTACATAACGTTAAAAAAAGGACCCTAATTAATGGGTTTGAAGTCTTATTTGCCTGTGAGAGTTTTCTAGACGGTGGATATTTTCCCTAAACAAGTTAAACAAGTCAATTTTCATTAACCTTTTTTTATTAACAATTTGTTGTGCACCTGTTAATGGGAATCTGTTTTGTCCAAAAACACTGGCTTGGTTGGGTTTATGTCGTAACAACTCAAGTTCTGATGCTAAATGAGTGGAATTCAAACCAGACCTTTGGGCTTCTTCAGGCTATTTCTGTGGCTCTCTCTCACATGCCATTGAGTGGAGAGGCTGCTATTAATTCAGCCCATTAACCTCTATTGCCTGCTTGGTATGTCACCAGGACAGCTTCCTCTTGGGAGCTATGAGTATAAGGAAAGGTCATCAGAGCGTAAGCACTCCAAAAGAGCCTCAACCCTATAACCATTAGCAGATGTTTCACTTTTTGTGTTACAGATGTGGCAACATGTTCAAACTATTCTGTAATTCTTGAAGTTGGGACTTCCTGTCCGATGCATTTGATTGTGTTTGAATAAGCGGTGGTTGTATTTACCAACTACTAAGTTGAACTCACTTCGTCCATTGAAATAGTTTTTTGTTAGAGAAAGTATCTTGCGCACCCCATACTATTGCCCTTAAGTCTAAATGCAATGCGGTCATTACAATAAAGACTAGGGTGTCTACTTTGTTTTTATTTGGACTAGAGCTATAAAATAGAAGCAATTATTGAGCTATACCCATCGGGGGAGTTTCCAGGTTGGGTTTAATGGAGGGTCTATTCTTGGTGTCCGTGGTGGTAAAGTGGTGTATGGCTAATAAGCTGCAGGCTAGCCATCCCAGCCTGGATCAATGGGAAATGGGCAACACAAGCCCATTAATGGATGACCGCTAGCTGCCTCAGATCCCCCATCTCTTCATACACTTTATTTATGTGCTCTGCCAGATCAATCAATAGCTACTGATTCCCCTGCAGAGGCACGTGGATCCCAATGTTTCCCACATAACCTGTTATTCAGAGGCACAGCCTCTGAACAACATCCCCCACAGTCATGGGTGGGGATGTAAAGCTTCTGGTAATGTATCTTATATGATAACTTTTTACAATTGAAATACCTTTTAATAATGTATTGATTGGTAGTTTATCAGTAGAATACAGCTGGATTCCAAAATGTATTACATTATTTTATTTTCATATAATTCTATACACAAAACCCCATAATGATAACGTGAAAAAGGTTTTTTGTAATTGTTTTTGCACATATGTATTTACAGTCTTTGCCATGACACTCAAAACTTAGCTCAGGTGCATCCTGTTTCCACTGATCATCCTCAAGAGGTTTCTACAAATTGATTGGGGCCAACCTGTGGTAAATTCAGTTGATTGGAAATTATTTGGAAAGGCGCACATCTGTCTATATGAGGTCCAACAGTTGACAGTGCATGCCAGAGCACAAACCAAGCCAATAAGTCCAAATAGTTGTCTGTAGACCTCAGAGACAGTATTGTATCGAGGCACAGACAAGGGAACAGAAACATGTATGCAGCGTTGAAGGTCCCAATGAGCATGGTGGCCTCCATCATCCGTAAATGGAAGAAGTTTGGATTGACTATGGTATTTGTGGTTAGTCAGTACATCAATGAAAGGGTTGATGTCAGTACAACATTTCTCAAACAATTTTAAGCGGTATTTTGAGGCAAACCATGTGTCAGCGGTCTTGATTGAGCTGGTTGGTAATAGCATGGCAACAGCCTATTTAGTGAAGGCTAGGCTATGCTAAGGACACCAACATGATGTTAGACAGGGACATTTCCAATCCTTGTGGTATAGTGGGATAGGAGACCACTGGCAAAATTGCCAACAACACTTTTTGACACTAGCTATACATGTTTAATGAACAAAACAAATCAATCTAATCAAAAATTGCATTGTTTTTACTTTTCTCTGCAACTTGTCTAACTATAGAACTGTGAACAGTCAAAACACGTAATCTGAAGTACCAAAAAACATACCCACTCTTGGCAACCGTTGTCAAGGAAGTCACATTAGTTACGTTGCTCTTAAAAACATTTGCGCATCTATGCTTGATTTTCACAACTCTTTAATTGATTTCTGAATGTTGTCGGACAGTTTGAAATTTAGTAGTTATGTTTAGGATTGGTTATTTCAGCCATTTTTCATGCTTTCTTTGCTAATTTCTTCCTACGCTAATTCACTGTGGAGGAAAGAAGACATGTCAATGAACACAAATAGATAGTTTGTAGATTATAATGCAATTTATTTTCTTTAACAACGTGTCTACACTGTATTTCTGATCCATTTGATGTTATTTTAATGAAAAAATAACCCCAAAGCTTTGTATGGTAGTGTATGTAAACAGAACGTGTTGTTTGAGTGACGTTGTAAATATAGTGTGCTATGAGTAAGTTGAATTAAATGCTTTAAGGCTTGAAAAAAGTTTGCCTAAAGTCAGCTAGATCAGACCTGTGTGGCCACAAAATAATGCTTTAATTTTGCTGCTGGCCTCAATGCTCGTTATCGATCAGGCTCCAGTTTGTGGTGCTTTTCTAGGTCTTTCAAAAGGTTGACATGCTATGATAAACCACGCAGCAACAGAGATCTCAAGTTGAGTTCAATGGCTTCTGTGTGTGGAAATGGGCTGATAAGTCCCCTCAAGGTTAAAATGTAACCACTAATGAAAAAGGCTAAACAACATCATTTGTTTGATTCCCATCACATTGCTGTCCGCTAAGCTATTTGTCTGTGTGTGTTTGTGTGGAAAAGACAAACTCTACATCCTGGCCCAAACCACTTTTGTCACCTCTGACATTGTACCGTATCCATTTCCCAACGTTAACGGATTATACTTGTTTTAGGAAACGCAAACTGCGTGTTCTTTTAGCATGTTTGTTGTAGTTTTAGTCTTTTTTCGTGGCTGACTAACAACTGATGTGCCGTGTTTGCTAGAACAGCTCTGTTCTGAGAAAAAGGCTATGTGACACTTTGCCATGTTTTGTTCAGTACATAGATTCACTGCTGCCGGGGTGTTTGGCAGTGACCTCATGATTGTTTGTGTGACATCGTGTTATTCATGTTAATGATGAATAATTGCACGCCTGAAGTATCGTATGACAATTCTGTGGAGGTAGACATTTGGGTTATAATTTGGTCAAGTTTGCCGGGCCTTTAATACTTGAGTATCGTTTTCAATATTGAGGAACTGGGGTAGCCAGTGTCTAGATTTTAGCTACAAATGCGCAGTATAGAAATGAATGGGCAGTATTCTTTGGCTAAAAATGTCGTAGGATAGATGTTATAAAATGGTGAATATATAAGCAAGGCTCGCATTGTTGTTTTCAGCTCAATGGCAAACGTGGAGGATTGCAGGATGTTGGCTTAAACATAACAGTTACAGGGCAAAAAAACAATCTAATTCAATCTTATAAACATCCTACCAAGCTACCCTTTTTGATCCCCAAAAATATCAGCGCTGTGCTTTCTCATTTTCTGTCGACTATTTTTCCCAAGACCCTGAAGCTTCTGAGGGCTCCAGACTAGATGCAATTTCTGTCCCGATCATCCATCTAGTAAGTCAGTAATGCAATATTTTATTCATAGGCCAATGAGCTCTCAGTTGTCAGTACATACTACAACTACATCAAGGAAAAGCATTCTTATCTTCTATCTTATGTCTTTTCAAACATAGAGTTGTTTCCACTACGGTTGTTTCTATTTGACTTATGACTTATGGAATACACAATTGTGCAAAAATGAGACAAAAGTACACCGTGCTAAATTCTATCCTGCTGTAGAATCTGTCATGGTGAGAAACGGGGACGTAAAATAGAAAACAACATTGAACATCCCTATCTGTTTTACAGTTTGAATATGGAGCAAGACAGATCGATATTTTCCATTCGCAGCAGCGGCGAGTGTAGAAAGCTGCGCGCTGGTCAGAGATGTGTGCTGTGGCACACTATAACTTTGGTAATGACTTTCACACACCCTGTTTTAGTTCTCACACATGAGAGAGCCTGAGTATTTTCCCCCTCTCTCTCTTTGTTCTACTTTACATTACAGACTTTAACTATGACAGGAACCCTGAATTTTCCCATGTGCTGGGGGCTGGAACGAACTGGTCAGTTAACTGTCATGAGCTAAATTGGTCAGTGTGCTTCTTGCTTTACTGTAACCAGAGGGGTTCCAGGAAATGAGAGCAGCCATCCTACTGCTAGCACAGAATGGTGCTCTAACGCACACATACACCCACACCAGAAAGTGCTTCTGCTAACTGCATAACACAGAAATAAACAACAGCCAAACATGGTAATACATTTACAGAGTTACAAAATCAATAGGCGCAGGAAAAACGGGTTGATCAGCAAGTGTGCTGCTCTAAAACATGATCGCAATGAATTGACAGCCAACCGCCGCATAGATCTGTTAGCCTTAAAATCAAGTCTGCACCAAATAGCCTTTGACCTTGTAAATATTTTCTGCACGTCTCTGAATTAATAATGAGAGATGTACTAGCCCAGGTCCTTTCTGAGTTGAACAATATGTCAGAGACACAGTCTGCAGAGCGTAAAAGGCTGCAGGGGAAAACAGACGACAAGTTAAAGGAAAAGGCTACATAACAAAATGGTCTCAGTGAGGTGTTGGGCCACCATGAGGACAGCTTCAACGTGACTTGATGTTGTACAAGTCTCTGGAAATATACTGGAGGGATGGAACACCGATCTTCCGGAAAGATATTCTCTCATCTGGCGTTTTCATGATCTAGTGGTGGTGATCACTGTCTAACGTGTCGGTCCAATGTCTCTTTTAGGCGTTTAGTCGGGTTGAGATCTGGTGACTACAAATTATTACATGACCCCTCTGGCCTGGGGAATGGCGTCAGTGTCATCCTGAAGTTAACCAATAATGACAAAATCACTTGTCTTGATCCAAAATCTAGGTCAACTGGGCCTTCTCAGTGTTTTTATACCTTCCACAGTACATGATAGGATGTTGATTCCTTAATTGTATCATGCAGTACACCTGTATGGACGTATCTGCATTCATCATGTTCCTTCACTAATTTATTCGTGTTGTTCCTTTTAATTTGTTTCCTGTCAGTACATTTCATCTTAAGAAAATGGTAATGAGATGCTGTGACACCTGTAATATGTTCATTCTTCATTGTATGAGCGAGATACACACTATACACACTTCGTTTATCTTATTACGTGTATTGTAATTACAGGCATACATTTTAATTTATCATTTGCACACAGCGGGAGACAATCCAATTAAACATGTTTTTTCCATAGCCTGGACAATGTAGTTGTTAGTCTGAGTTATTTTTTCAAGAAGGGAAGACTTGCATGCATGTAATCTAAAGTGTGAAAGTGTGAACAGTCAATATTTTTCAGTAATTTCATCTAAAGTTGGAGACTTCTCGAAACGTCCATCTGTAAACCCCAGAGAAAGAGTAGATTGACAGAGGGTGCGGATTATTACAATATTTCTGTAGGAAGGAGACTGGCCCTGTGAATGAACCACATTTTGGAGCAAGAGCGCAGAGGTAAATTAATGTTGGCATTTGCTGACAATGGAAAAATCGTCTCCTAATGTTGGCTGGATTTGACTCTCCGGGGAAAGAGTTTTGCAATTGAGATTCCGCCGTGCCTGCAGCGACAACCCACCAAATAATGCATGTTTGTCTCCTCCTCTCCTCTATAAGTTTGTCGAAGACTCATGTAACAATTGTGGCAAAGGATGCTCCCTCAGATTGATCTCATATTTCAGCAGAGATACCGTAGCTAATACCTCCATCTGTTAAAATACAGTTCCTATAGTTTTAGTTTTTTCTTTCCAGACTTCAGTTGCTCCAAAAAACCCACATATAAAAAGCAGCTGGGCTTAATTAGAAACAAATGGGGAACATGTTGGGAGGTAAAGGAGCTGTAATCCAGCAGACTGAGAAACACTAATCCTGAAACAAAGAATGTATTTTAACAGCCAGGCAAGTAGAAGGGTATAATGTATTATGTTTGTTTACGTCTGCCACCCTGCCCGTCTGTTGAGAATGAAGGCCCCTCTCTTATGTGGCTCCTGTCATTTATTGGTCAAACCCAGAGGAGGATGGTCTTTGTTTCCTACAGCAAGATCCACATATAGCCCATATGAGGTATGCTGGTCATTGCTACATCTGCAGGACCCAAAACGTTCAATCCTTTCAGTTCATAATCGTTTTGGAAGAATTCTGTATTAATACACCATCCCTAACCCCCCCTTAACAAAAGAAACCCCCCGTAGTGTGGGAGAGATGAGCTTGAAACTAGAATGATTTGGATTGGCCTGTCTACAGAAAGTTAGTGTTTTAAAAATATTCCCTATGTGATAATGTGTTTTGAGATTAATAGTTTATATTGTCTGTTAATGGTTTCCAAGCTTCTAATAATGACCATTATAATGTTTAACTTGACAAAGGTCATTTTATTGAACCTAATTTTGAATCAGTGTATGGCCTTGTATTATCCCATCTCTCTTTCCAGCATGCTGTAATTGCATCTTTTCAATGCACACCCACAAAAGAGCACTTAACCTTAGACTTTAAATAACAAAAAAATAACAGAAAGACTCCAAAATCCTAGTCATAACAATGTCAGAGTCATTACATGTCAGCGCCAAAGGAAATTTGTTTTGACCATTGCAGTATTCATCTTACTTTTTTTCGCCCAACTGGCCAAGACATTGAAGAGATATGACAGAAACAGAAACATGGCATCCATGACCGTATGTTGCGCCACAAATAGACAGAACGCGTAATTAGCACATTCAAAACCCTGCCTTGTATTGTGTTGTGGGCTAAGTGTGGGCTATGCAGTATGAGGATGTAATTCATGTGTCAGAAAAACCACAGAAGCTTTATCTCTTATTGACAATCAAAATGCCAGATTTGGATTTTAAAAGATTGCCTAAAAACACTTCATGCCATCAGGAGTCCCTGATGCTCAGTTTTGCTGTGTGGGCTTTTCCAGTCAAAGAGCGCGAGCGAGCACTATTGGGAAATCTCAGCATGCCAAGTGGTGACCAAAGCTTGGAGATCTCTGAGCCAAACGCTGTGCCCTCATCCTTCAGCAATGTGAAACTGCATGAGCCAAAGCTGTCAGAGCCTTGCACTATAAAGAGCCATTACCATTACTACATGGAAGTATTTGGGTGCTACTGCATACAAGGTTTAAACGGTGGGGCAGCTCTTCTTTGTTCAGCTATGCCTTCTCCTTTGTTCAGCTATAATGTAACCTTGCTTGTAGCAGGACACGGGTGCCGGGAGAACGGTGGATTTTATATAGGGAGGAACTAAGACGCATAAAAAACTAAAACAAGACTAGAAATGAACAAAGTTAAAAAGACAGACTATGACAGACAAGACACACTAGGAAAGCAGGAACTTAAATGGGGAAAGTTACCTGGAACACGGATCTGGGTGAGGGAAATAGTAATGAGGGAAAGGGGAAATTGCTCTAAGGGAGATAGAGAGGGTGTTGCTCTAAGGGAGATAGAGAGGGTGTTGCTCTAAGTGTGGAAGAGGTGGCTGTTGCTCTAAGGGAGATAGAGAGGGTGTTGCTCTAAGTGAGGGAGAGATGGGTGTTGCACTAAGGGAGATAGAGAGGGTGTTGCTCTAAGTGAGGGAGAGAGGGTGTTCCTCTAAGGGAGGAAGGGTCTTGCTCTAAGGGAGATAGAGAGAGGGTGTTGCTCTAAGATGGGTGAGAGGTATTGCTCTAACGAAGATAGAGAGGGTGTCGCTTTAAGTGAGGGAGAGAGGGTGTTGCTCTAAGGGAGGGAGGGTGTTGCTCTAAGGGAGATAGAGAGGGTGTTGCTCTAAGTGAGGGAAAGGGGATGTTGCTCTAAGGGAGGGAGGGTGTTGCTCTAAGTGAGGGAGAGAAGGTGTTGCTCTAAGGTGGGTGAGAGGGTGTTGCTCTAAGGGAGATAGAGAGGGTGTTGCTCTAAGGGAGGGAGAAAGATCAATTGATCTTCCTGGCAAGAGGGAGGGGGAGAGGGCATTGCTCTAAGGGAGGGAGAGAGGGTGTTGCTCTAAGGGAGGGAGAAAGGGCAATTGATATTCCTGGCAAGGCAGGCCTGCTGTGCCAGTATGTGACATATGAGCCACTTGAGCTAGTTGTTGACATCAGAAATTGGGCCTTGGAATTTTGAAAAGGTACACACAGCTGTTGCAGATGGACTCTTAATTTTTTGTCAGTGCAGGGAAAATACTTTAGTAGGAGTACTCCTGTATCCAAAAACATTA
The DNA here is from genome assembly GCA_016801125.1 of Novumbra hubbsi. Lineage (NCBI taxonomy): Eukaryota > Metazoa > Chordata > Actinopteri > Esociformes > Umbridae > Novumbra > Novumbra hubbsi. The sequence continues at coordinate 21,434 of JACXGK010000049.1, forward strand.
CATTTAAGTTCATCAGGTTATGTAATAAATGAGAAATAGAAAAATATAACCAAAGAGGAGTGTCTCTTGTTAAAGCACTGCTGATAAAGCTGTAAAAAACGAATATGCCAGATTGAAACAACGGCTCTTTCAACGTTAGCAACTCAAATGGCTTTGCAACTTTTTTTTACACACATGTATTTATTAAACCCAATGGCATTTCAAATGAGGTCTGGTATGCAAGCTCTAGTCAGAGCAAGAGTCCCAAAAATACACCTTATAGCAACAACATCTGTTTGGTCTTCATTTTTCAACAGCTCGTCCCAGAATTGACACGGCAGTTTTTGAATCCAAACATATTGCCTAGTCAAGGGTTCGAGATGTATTATCCAGTCCTTGACTGAACATGTTCTCCCAGTCCCAGGTTGTCTCGATGGCAGTGCACTGCATTAAGAATCTAATGGATTCCTTCGTCATTTGTCAAAATGTCACTCTCCATCACCTCTAGTATTAGCCTCTGCAGTTACTTTAGTTTAACAGTTAACTGATTCAGTTAACAGTCAGGATGTCAATGATGTAATATTTATCTTGAGTGTGCAGTTTTGGAGCAGGTGATTTCCCTCAAGAACCGGGTCTGAAAATATGTAACATTTAGGCAGTAACTTTCAAATGATGAAGGGGTCTTGCATCCACTGAAGCAGCGTAAAGCAGCACAAAATCACTTTAGTTTAGCTGAGGCTACAGGTTCACTGGTATACTCTGCTCAAAATAATTATGGGAACCCTAAATGAAATATATTAAAGATCAAAATCTGCACAGTATGTTGTGTAATTAGTTGAGAACAAACGTAACAAACGGTAAATGACGTAACAACAGATCTCCCCCCAGACCTGGATCAGGGCATCACTGAGCTCCTGGACAGTCTGTGGTGCTACTTGGCCACGCCGGATGCATGAGGGTCAGTCAATGGCATTACTGCCTTTGGCATCCAGGAACTGCCTACACAGGCCGGCTACACTGCACCAGCGTTATGACTGACAATGGGTCTGAGGATTGAATACCGGTACCTAACAGCAGTCAGGGTACCGTGGGCGAGGACGTGGAGCTCTGTGCGACCTTCCACGGAAACGCTTCCCCAGACCATCGCTGACCCACCGCCAAACGGGTCATGCTGGATGATGTTCGAGGCAGCATAACGTTCACGCCGCCATCTCACGCCTGTCACATGCTCAGTGTGAACCTTTTCTCAGCTGTGAAGAAAACAGGGCGCCAATGGCCAATTCTGGTGTGCTCTGGCGAATGCCCATCGAGCTGAACAGTGCTGGGCTGTGCGCACAGGGCCCATTGGAGGACTCTGGGCCCTCATGCCTCCCTCATAGAGTCTGTTTCTGACTGTTTAGAAACAAGCACACCAGTAGCCAGCTGGAGGTTTATTTGGTGGGGCTCTGGCAGTGCTCCTCCTGTTCCTCTTCGCACAAAGGAGCAGAGCCTGGTACTGCTGTTGGGTTGATGCCCTTCTCCTGCCCTGTCCAGCTCCCCATGGGTAACCACCCGTCTCTTGGTATCTCCTCCATGCTCTTCAGACTGTACTAGGGGACATAGCAAACCTTCTTGCAACGGCACATATGAACGTGCCATCTTTGAGGAGCTGGACTACGTGTGCAGCCTGAATGGCCTGCAGGTACCGCGTCATGCTACCTGTAGTAACAATTACACTAGGTAGGAAAACTAGAGAGGAATCATTAAGGAAGGATTAGGAGAGAGCTATGGTCTCTGGCCACCACCTGCAAAATCATTTTTGGGGGTTGTCTTGCTTTTGTCTCTCCAGTGCCCCTGTTGTCACTTTAATTTGCTCCAAAACAGGTGACATTGATTCACAGCATCACCTATGCTTCCTAACTGGACAGGTTGTGTTGGTGTTATACTGTAATGTTCCCATAATTATTTTAGAAATGTATTTAATTGATATATTCCTTTTTGAATAAAGACATTTGCTCATACATGACATATGTCTGGACATTGGTGGGCCATTTGTAACTTTCACATGTATTTTTCACCATGGTATGTTTACTGAGGAGACTATTGTGACAAGCATGTTGTCGTTAATTGGGAAATTCTGTCACAGGCAAATGCCTGGAAGTTGATATTTAGGAATAACTTGTCCTCTGCTGGCACAAGTGCCAGTGTTCAACAGCACAGCTAGTCTCTTGAACCTTTCGATGAATCTTAGGACAGCCAAGCCGTCAGATGGCCCGTGAGGACACAGAGGATGTGATGACTCTGGCAGGGGTTGGCAGTGTTCTATGGTGCATAAAAGGCACCAACTGAGAAAGGGGAGTGACTCTATCCCGTCCCAGGCTGACATAAAGGGTACTTTTTCTTTTTCGTGGCAGGGAGTCTTGGCAGGAGTGTGGCAAAAATGATGATGGGGGGAGTGAATGGGAAATAAAAGGGTGAGAATGAATGAGGAATAAAAGGGGAGGAGTAGCAGGCCTGTTCACAGATCTACACTGTCCATGTTTATAAACATGTGTTTAGAGGCTTCCTCTTGCAACCTCTTCCTCCTTCTGAAAGCTTGTATTCAAATCCTTGTTCTATTCGAGCACCTTATCTCACTAAAATACACGGTCAAAGGGAGCTACATGGTTGATAAATCTACTGCTAAACACCTCCATGTTAACGCAGTCTTTGACTCAATTAGGAAGGCAACGTGAGGAAAAGATGCACGGCTCCTTGATTTATTTCAAGCCCCATCCCGATCCATTTTCCACAGGAATAAACAGCTCTGTTGTCATGGTCTCGTCTCAAGGCCCAACCAGTGTTTGACCGATGCGGCAAAATGACATCAGCTCTGTTAGTCCCCGGGGATCAGAGGTCCAATGTACGTTGTTTTCCCAGAGTTCATTAGCGCAGCGGGCGGGGCCCTGGCTCCCCGGAGGACTTCTTGCGGCTCAGGATGGTTGTAAGTAAGGATCGGATCTGCAATAACAACAGGAAGTGTGGCGGCTCCTCGGTTGTCAGTCGCGTTGTGTGCGGTGAGAGGAACATATGTCGGCTTGGTTGTATTTGTACTGTAACAGCAGAGATGGTCTAACGCCAGCGCACTGTGCCACGTTACGTAAATAGTCCCAAGTGGCGCTGACAAGATTTGTAGCTCTGTGTGCATGTAACACTGTTCACAGCTCATGAATCTATCCAACAATTATCTGCCAAAGTATTTAAAGACAAATCCTCTCTCTTATCCTCCAGTACAGTCAAGTAAACTGCCATGTCATCCGGTACATGAATGTAACTTGCTGCATCGCTGGTTTTGTCCATTAAACCAAGCTTGGACTGACTGACAGACAGATGTGTAATGGAGTCTGCTGAATGCCTGTGCGAGCTGGAGAGAGTGTTCTCATTGAAACAAGTCGGTGTGAGTGTGTGCCTGACGGGTGAGGTGTATGTGTGTGTTTATCTGTTTCTAAGCACTTCCTCTTCTATTTAGTATGGTTGTTGTTTACCATATTGATCCATGATTTCAGGACTGAACCAAAGTCTGCCACAAGAACTGTTTGCAGGAAATGTAACGGCCCATCTTTTTACCGTATCCACGACAGAACCTGTTATTTTCTATCATTTTGTGTCACGATGAACCAGGAGACAATGCAGATATAATCACCATCTTACGTCATGCACAGCAGTTTCTATTTTATATATAATCCACAGGGTTGATATCACAAAGAATTACAATTTTACCTAGGATGTAGCACAGTTTTCATTCATGGTATAGTGGCGGTTCTTGTGTGAGGGAGACAACTTGTGTGTAACTGTCTAGCTCCTTGTGTGGAAGTTGGGTGGGGGGGAGGGCATCATCAAGTACAATAATTAGCACAAAAAAGAGCTGATGTGCCAGTGTTTTTAGCTGGCAGCATTAGAGGAATCAATACTAAAACCTACCATGCATGGAGGAGGACATGTCACTGTGATACCAGGAATCTATTACCCAGAGACCTTCTGGGTATTTCCGAAATGCTATCAATGACTACAATCTTAATGAGTGTATATGGAGCCCACGACATTCCAGATGGATATCAATGTGCATTATGCATGACAGCTATGAATGAAGGACTATGCATTTTTTGTCATTCTAGATACATCGATGGAATTTCAAGCTTAGATCCATGATTCCTATCCTTATTTTGCCTTTATAAATGGTGAATGTTTACTATTTCACAGTATCTTACTGTGACATGCTAAATAACTGCATTGAGAAAAGTAAGTTGCCCACAAAACCTGCAGAAGTCATTACTTTGCTTATTGACATATTACTTTGCGGGGTCTTACTTTCATACTTTCGTCTGACAGGCCCTTCAAGAAAAATGGCATGTGCATATATTCTCAATTTATAGAGTAGACGCAGGTTTTACCCTTGGTTTAGATTTTGTCATTCTTTTTTGCCTTGTCAAAAGGAACACAAGCTTTAACTTACTGATGGTAGAGCAAAGACGTTTATGCGTATCCCATTATGACCAGTCAATCACTGCTCCCCAATGTGACTCTCTTTGGCAAGTAAACATCTCTCCCGATTAGGAGTTTCCCCTTCGCTCTCGCCCATTGATCCCCTTCATCGTCAAGTCTCTAGCCTCTTATCCCTCAACAGCACATCACGCAATCCCATCACCATCTCCTCCTTCCCTTCCTCCCTATCAGGAGATACATGATCTGTTGTCTTTCTGCCAACGTGGAGGGGAAAACAATCCAGGGTTCTAGGCATCTTGTGCCAGTGTGAGCAGCCTGTGGGCAATGTTCTACGACTCTCTCTATTGCTGTGTCTCTGTGTGTGTCTCTATTTCTATGTGTCTGTGTGTCTCTCTTGCTTTCTATGTCTTTGTGTGTCTATCACTCTATTTATATGTCTCTGTGTGTCTCTCTCTCTCCATTTCTATATCTCTGTGTGTCTCTCACTATTTCTATATCTCTGTGTGTCTCTCACTATTTCTATGTCTCTGGGTGTCTCTCTCTATATATTTTATGTATCTGTGTCTCTCTCTCTCTCTCTATTTATATGTCTCTGTGTGTCTTTGTCTCTATTTCTATATTGGTGTGTCTCTCTCTCTATTTCTATGTCTCTGTGTGTCTCTCTCTCTATTTCTATGTCTCTGTGTGCCTCTCTCTCAATCTGTCTTTATGCCTCTGTGTGAATCTGTTATTCTCTCTTTCTATATCTCTGTGTGTCGCTCTCTCTCATTTACAGTGTCTGCGTGTCTCTATGCCTCATTCACATTTTCTTTATATGTATCTTTTGGGGTCTCTCTTTATGTTTCTCTCTGGTGAGTATGACAAGTCATAAGGTTGCGTGGAAGCCATGCTCCAAGTTGTAATACATTATTTTACTTATATTTTACAATGGTTTAAACATGCATATAAAAATGCTGCCCATGCTCTCTATGTTTCCTTAATGACACAGCTATGGTAATGTACAAGTATGGACAGACCACCTCCAGCATGCCACTACAGCCAAAGATTTAATGTCTCTCCCAGCGTGACACACACACATGCACACACATGTTCCACACCTGTGGAAACATCATTAGTAGACCACAGAGACTGATAACTCATCACAAATCCTGGTGTGAAATGTGATAATGTATTTTTAATGTGACTAAGATGGAGTGTGTAGCTCATGTCACTGCAAACCAGTGGCTTACAAATCAAAACACCAACAAAACCAATCTGACACATACATCTTTCATCAACATGCAGGTCAAAAAGTGTGTAGCAGATGAATTGTGAATCAAATCAATTTAACCCTGCGATGGATCATTGTTGATCATTTATTAATGATGTATAACCCTATAGAAGTTGTCTTCTATAGGGTTATAAGTAAGTCACTCTGAAAGAGTGTCTGCTAAATGACTAAACTATAAACTAGAATCAATACACAATCAAAAAATGACTAATAGTTCATCAATGGAACACTATAATCACTGTAATCTCACCCACTGTAAACATTTTCAGAAGCCTAATGAATAGGTGGTATGTTATAAAAAGAGCCTGCTATTTGTAATCTCATTAATGAATGAGTGCCCTGGTTGAGGGGATGCAGGGGGAGGTAGAAGCATTCCTTTGCTGTTAGACGATCAAACGGGTGGAGATTCCAAAGAACTCTTTTCATCTTTGTTTTTTAATATATGAAACCTTGAACACTTTTCACCGGTGCGAACACTTTGTATTGTAATTATCGTAAAGAAGGATTGCTCATCGGCCACCTGTTTCGTAAATCATGCAGTGTTTTCAGTGCTTGATGAAGCTGCCTTCCCTGCGAGGGGGTCGGGACAGAGGGCTGCATACGATCACTGTGCAAATTGACTGAATATGGTCAAGACTGGCTGGCTCCAGGCTGGTATTAGAACTACATATGCTGTGGTTGGGTTCTGAGGAATGGAGAGACCAATGGGGGAGGATAGAGATTAGCTTCCGAATTCATATTGTGCTTTGATTCTGCTGTGTGGGGATTTCCTAGTAAACGACAAGGCTTCACCCCCACTATTCTGGTGGCAGTGAAATGGATTTGAGACTCTTTGTAAAGGCCATTTTGAAGGTTTTGTCCAAGGTTTTCTGATTGAGGTCATTGACAAAAATGTCTCACATCTGTCTGCTGAAAATCTACCAGGTATATCAGCCAGTCGGTACTACTTTCTCTTGGAAGGAATGCTGCCCAAAAACTGTTAACTATACAAATAATATGTATTCGCTAAACACATATTAAAAACTGCTAATCTCTATCACTACAGCAATGCTCAGAACCCATACACAAGTGAACAATTGGGGGGGGGGGATCCTAATGTCTCTGCAGGCCTTTCCCTGTTAAATTACAAGGTACAAATTGTCCTTTATAGGACAATGCTTCACAATGAGACAAAAACAAATTAGAACCATAACATTTCTATGGCCCCAAAAGGAGACAACACACTTAAGTTATGTGGGCAGAGGAAGATATCCCAGAAAAATACCTACCCTCCTGAAGCATGTGAATAATGAGGAATTCATTTCTCTAAGAGGTCTTGGTAAAAAGATTGATAGACAGAGCGCATTTGCCAGACTCTGACTCTCGACAACCTAGACATATGCAATATTTATAAGACTTCCAATTTTAGTCCTGATCCTGTAGAGCTGCATTTTCGATTGCTCGTGCTCTCTACTTAAAATGCATGTCAGATTTCCCAATATCATTTACCGAAAAAAGAGCAAAGTAATATAATGTGTTTAAAGCATAATAGGACCTATAGGCACAATTTCAGTTATATTCATATTATTTAAATACTTATTTTATTATTTCATTAGCCCATTTCTACACTCTTGCTGCTAGTTTATGTTGTTATGTATATATTCTGTTAGTTTAAACCTTTTATTCTGTATATTTTTGCTTTATATTCATCCCTAATAATATTACTTTTTACTCTACAGCGTAGATGACTTGTGCCATTTCATGAGAATTCCATTGCTCAGAACGACACTGTTATTTTGTGCATTGGACAATAAAATAATTTGACTAATCACAATTATATAATGTGATTAGTCAAATTCAAATTTGTCTGTAAATATACAAATGCATGTTTAAACCACAGTGCATTTTGTTAAAGATGCTATGTTTTATTGTGAACTGTGGAGAGCTACCAGTTGTGCATTTATTACAACATTGAATCACACCTAAGCTTTTTCAAGGTATTATACGTTGAAAAAGTATGATAGAATACTTTGGGGCCAGCAAACACTACATTTCTTTTATTAAGGAATTTGAAATTCAACCAAATTCACAAGGTACTTCAGCCAAAGGCAAGCGCATAAGGCAAGGTTGCTTGAGATGTATAAATATAAATAATTTTTATTTTAAAAAAAAGTTAGTAAAGGGGCCACAAAAGACTGGACAAGTCGCCTAATGCAAAAAAATAAACATGGAGGAACATTTCTGAACTAATTCGATAAATTAGCAGAAAATCGGTAACAGGTTTGACAATAAAAAGTGCTTCCTAGAGAGGTTAGGTCTTTCCGAAGTAAAGACCGGGAGAGTTTTACCACTGTGTAAAAGACTGCGCAGACAAATATAGCAACCTACAATTTCAAATAGTTTGTCTATGGTACATAATATTATAAAAAGTTTCAGAGAATCCCTGAGAAATCTCCATACACAAGGCCCTAAAGCCACCCCCATGAGTCGGTTTTTGACAGTTTGGTCAGAAACATGTACACCAGTAGCCCACTAGAGGTCATTTTGTAGTGCTCTGGCAATGCTCGTCCTCCTTGCGCAAAAGAGCAGATACCGGTCCTGCTGCTGGATTGTTGCCTATCTACAGTCCTGTCCAACACTCCTCGTGTAATGGCCCATCTCCTGGTTTCTCCTCCATGCTCTTAATGTATTGGGAGCCAAATCAAACCTTCTTGTAACTGCACATATTGATGTGCCATCCTAGAGAAGCAAGAATACCTGTGCAACCTGAATGGTCTGCAGATACCGCCTCATACTACTAGTAGTGACAAGGATTTGTCTGTGGCCACCACCTGCAAAACCATTCCCTTTTTTAGGTTTGTTCTGCTGATGCCTCTTCAGTTCACCAGCTGTCACTTTAATTTGCACCAAACCAAGTGATATTGATTCAGAAATGTGAATGCTTCCTAACTGGACAGATTGATATCCCTGAAGCATAATACACTTGATATGTGTTATATCAATCAATCAATCACATTTATTTATAAAGCCTTTTTACATCAGCAGTTTTCACAAAGTGCTTCTACAAAACACCCAGGCTAAAACCACAGTGAGCATGCAACATGGGTGATGTTTTATGAATACTATTAATAATTAAGAAATTCACTTGGGCTGTGTCCAGAGTCTGTAAAGCCTAATCTAGGTCAGAGGCATGCCCAGACTTGCAGAACAGGGACAGCCCAGGGTGGGTTGATTAGGGGGTAGGCAGGGTGGTAGTTGGAATCGCCAGGATAGTCTAGATCTAGGTTGAGAGGGGGGTCAGCAGAGTGGCACAAACAGGAGGGCTCGGGACAAGGTCTTCTGAGTCTGGTTCTCCTCAGGTGTAGGCCGAGACCTCATGTCCTTTTAAGTTGAAACCCAACAGGAGACAAGGAAAGTTGTAAGAGAGTGCATTCCTTATAGTTATGGAGGAGAACTTACCCTACTCCCCCGGCACAATAATATAGCAGCATAAAACCTTGTGTCTGAGACAGGGGGGTCCGGTGACACTATGGCCCTATCCGAGAGAGGCCCTGATCAGGACCCAACAGGCAAGAAATCAATCCACCCACATGGCCAAGCATCAGCCAAAGGGACATCGACCAACCGCAACTACCCTAAATGAGGGCAGAGTTTTGCCATCAGAGTTAATTTCAATTGCTTGAGGGGCTTATACTGTGATGATTACGTGTTTCCTTCATTTTGTTTTGCAGTATATATACACTAGATATAAACTAATGAGCCAAAACATTATGCCCACCTACCTGATATGCTGTTGGTCATCTGCGTACCACCAACAACAGTGTTGACACGCCAAGGCGTGGACTCTACAAGACCCCTGACGGTGTCCTGTGGTATCCGGCACCAAGACATTAGCTGAAGGTCTTTCAAGGCCTATAAGATGCGAGGTGGAGACACCGTGGATCAGACTTGTTTCTCCAGCACATCCCACAGATGCTTAATCAAATTGAGATCTTGGGAATTTGGAGGCCAGGTCAACACCTCGAACCTTTGATCATGGTTCTCAAACCCTTCCCGGGAAATGCGTGCAGTGTGGCAGGGGGCATTAACTTGCTGAAAGAGGCCACCGCCCTCAGAGAATACTATTGCCACCAAGGGGTATACCTGATCTGCCCTAACCATGTTTAGGTATGCGGCTATGCAGCCTCATAGGCAGCAGGATGAGATGCGCTGTGTGTTGTTACACATTCATCCCACAACCGTCATAAACATTTTCAGTGACACTTTCAGTCGGTTCGGACCAGACAGGATAGCCTTCATTACACTAGCGCATTGATGAGCAAACTCCCTGACACCGAGTTAGTGGTTTGTCACTGCTGACCAGGAACACCCCACAAGAATTGCCATTTCAGGGATGCTCTGACCCAGTCGTCTGGCCCTTTACTCCTGCTCATTTCTCCTGCGTCCAACACGTTGACTATGAGAACTGATTGTTCGCTTACCATCTAATTTACCCATACCTTGACGTGTCCCCTTGTTAGGAGACGATCAATTTTGTGTGTGGGGGGGGGGATGCAGAGACGATCAATGTTGTTCGCTTCATATTTAAGTGATCATAATGTTTTGGGCTCAATAGCGTATTATGTATGTATAAGGACAGTGCTTGTGCTAAAAGGCTAATTAGGCAGTCTGTCTTCAGAATGGCGGACTTAAATCATTTTGTGGGGAATTAGTCCTGTGAAGACGACGTGAATAATTCAGGGTATTATGACTTTAAAGATCCAGCCATCTGCATTTAGATTGGAGAACAATGATTTATTCAACATCTGGACTAATGGAGTTTCAGTCCGAAGCCTTGATTTACATTGGCGGGCTCCCTTCCACTGTCGGCTCTCCTTTTACCAACTATGAAAAGACTCATTTTCCTGAGCCTGTATTTCAACAGTGCGTCTGGCATATTTCCTGTTCGTCGCTTCATTCCAGCCACACTGTTTGGTAAAAAAAAACCTCAAAGACAGCCTATCTGCAAGCATTACTCTCTGCGGGTGTTGGCGCATTGCAGGAGAATCTAATGTCTGTCAGTGAAGAAAGATATGAGATAATTGGAGATGACATATCTCCAAAACGGCACCCTATTCACTTTTGTAGTGCACTTTTGGATCAATTGGACGCTAGTCAAAAATACACAACAAAGGGAGTAGGATGCCATTCATGAGGCAAGCTCTTCACAGTAAAGAGGCCTGGTTTGTGGGGGAATGTTGAAGAAAGTGATTCAATTGAATTTTCTGATGTGAAAAAAACTGGTGTAATGTCCCAATACATTATATAAATATAACATTGGCAATATTTGGCCATTGATTTGAATGACCTGTTATCTGTTTACTCATGAAGCTTCTAACGCTCTCTACATCAGGTATAGCTTAGATATTGCTAAATAGCAAGCAATATTGTCAGTCACTGTCATAATGGCGATAAATGGCCAGAAAAAGTTAGATAAGGAAAGATTACAGGAAAGTAATATGTTCATAACCTGAAAAATATACTTGTTACTGGAATGGAAGAAAGCATGGCTGTATGGCGGTACACTGCGGGAATACTTTGCTACGCTATAGTAACTATTAGCAAAGATGTCAGCTAAAGACGGGGAAGCAGGGGCGGAGCTTAGCATTCTCTCCCATGAGTGCAAACATTAGCCGCAGAGGCCCCCACTCAACCCTCTACCGCTAAATTCTTAATATTGTTAACGGATTTCACAACTTAAAGACAGCAGCAGATAATATTAATATTTAATAAACTACCCTCAATATTTTGATTAACAGATGCTTGTTATTAGGCTAAAACAATACCTATCTACAGTTACACAACAGCTAGCTGCTGTTGGACCTGGATCATAACTGTATTCCCATTTCGCTTGAAGCTGCAATGCTGCTCCTCTAATTGTAACATCAGATCTATGCTTCTTATCATTCTTCTGCTGCTCAACAACTTTACTAAATATGTTTCTCAAGGGCACATATCATCATCATATTATATTGTTTTCATTATGTATTGCTTTTCTTTAATCTGAGTGGCAGACACATCTCTGTTCCATTTTTTTAATTAGTTTCTCCACATAGAAACACAGAGACACGATTTCTTGGAAACAGCCACATCTGGCAGCAACACCTGTTGCTCTCCTATGGTCACATTAGTCGATCATACAAATGCTTTATGGAATAACAAAACAAATATTGCAGTTTATCAATTCAATGTCATCTATCACACTAATCATAATCAAAATGTAGTTTTTGCTGTCATTTTTTCTACCGTAAGGTGAACTTGTTCTGGGCCCCTGTGATTGGCTGCTATGGGCGTTGCGCATCCATCACACCCATTTAATCTCTGCTTCTGCTGGGAAGGCAAATTGCTGAAACCTCTAGTTGGCTAGTAAATCAAGCTTTTTCTGATACTTTTACACTCAATCTACTGGTGCGACATTATAGTTGCATAGTTCGGAGACCTTTTGCCGTCATTGCCTTGTGGCTTTTATTTTGTGAAAGAACATCTAATCAACTCACTTGAGACACACAGACACAGGTCGGTGTACATGACTACACAGCTAATGCCATAGTTGGCCTACTGCCATTATCAGTTTTACCAGATCAAGTGTATTTGTCGCATACATAGGTAGGCAGATGTAATGGTGGGGTGCAGCAACTGGGGACTGGATGGGAATAGCAATACGGCATATCAGGGATTCCTCGTACTGGGCCAATATGTAATGTCTTAGAAGTGTATGTGGGCACTGTTAGCACCAAGCCATGGTAGGTTGCCCAAATTCCACGCCCCCTCGTGCTAAATTGATTATAATACAATGAATATGTGCAATAGTAAAAATGTATCTATGCATGAATGGGTATATAAATAGATGTACAGTAGTGGATATATTACATTAGTTGAGCTATGCTATGAATAGTGAGTGTGAAGACGGTAAATTGGAAGGTCCATTGAGCGGCCATAAATAAATAAAATTCACTGTGTGTGTGTGTGTGCGTGTAGATATGAGTGGGGCTCTCCACACAGTGTAATGCATTGTAAAGCTTCATTGTACAGTTGGAGAGAGCAGGGAAAGGAGTGGATGGGAGTCCCAGTGTCGGGGCAAGCTCTGTTTAGTTAAACAACTGCAGACATGCATAAGTAAATAAGGATCGGGGCCTGGGGCAACTCTGTTCGCAAGGAGGCAACCCACGTCTTCAGCCCTCCTTCTGATCCTTTAGCCAGGCACTAACAGATGAGAGAGATACGGGAGGGAGAAATTCATGGGATTTTCTTTTTGTTCTTTATTGTCATAAGAGTTCTTTCTCTTCCTCGCTATCGCTCTTCAGGCAGACCCTGCGATGTTGTACACCAGTGTCTTGGACAATGCCAGTACAACCCTCACCTTTATAATGAGGGCACTCCCTTCACCACTATTGAGATCGGGGGAGAGGGTGTAGATTGGGATAAGATATGTAACTTTTTCTTTAGTGGGAGCAGGATGCAGGTGAGCACAGTCAATTATGGGTCTTCCAGAGCTCAGGCCGTGCTAAGCCATTATATAACCATCAATTTGATTTTTGATGGAATAAAAGTATAGCTTTGCAAGGTTTTTTTGTTCATGACCTCCTTGGCATGGATAGAGATTGAGAGAGGGAAAGAGAAATGGAGGGATGGAGGAAGAGAGGGAAAGTGAAACAGGGGGATGTTGGCGAGAGAGGGAAAGCAAAACAGAGATGGAGGAGGAGAGTGGGAAAGAAATACAGCGAGATTGACTCACTAATTGTTACTGTTTGTTTCACCTGTTTTCCCCTAAATCGTTGTGTACATTTGTTCCCTTCTTAGCTCTGTTCACCACTCAGTTTCTTTGTAAATATGTTTGTTTCGTGCAACATAACAAGCCTGTTCAGATATTCCCCGTTGTTTGCTATTACGTGTGCCAGACCTTTAGTCCTGTTCGTCTTTTGACCACCTCTCCTAGCCTAAGGCCTTCATGTACCTTTTCCCTCACCGCTTTTGTCTTACAATGTAACATTTCCCTGCATGTTTTTCTTGTGGACTGTGTTAATGAAAGGAAGAGTGCTCTGCAACCTGGAATCGCAACCTGTCTCTGTGTATTCATGACAAGGTTAATTCGAGCAATGTTTGATAATACTTGATAATACTTTGAAATTGCGCTGGTGGATGAGGCTTGTGAACCAATGGCAATGCAAGCATTTCACATGTCTGTTCGTTACCCACTCTTCATCTGCCCACTTTCTTGCCATTGTTTAAGCACTCCATCCTTTGCACACACATGTTTGTTGATATACAAATGGGTCCCCCATTAATAGCCACTATTTATGTGTGTGGGGGATATCTGTTGAACATCTGTGGCTTCGGTATTTTGCTAAAAACTATCTGTCACTCTATTCTCCGAGATATGGCGGCCCTAGGGTTCGTTATTCTTATGCAGAGGGTCAATTTAAAGGCATGTGCTCCATAGAGACTATTCTATTTATTTGAAAAGGCTTTTTCCCCCTCGGTCCTTCTACATCCAATAAACGTCAGTGAGGATGTATATTTATGAGGTTCTTCTTGGAATATATTTGGTCTGGATGGGTTAAATGCTGCTTAGTTGAAAACAATAAGGACTTTAACCTCTGTGAACAGAAACTGATGTTATTACTTCCGTCTTAATGTCAAAAGCACAGGGACCACCAACAAGGAACAGTGATAGTTGTACTACTGGAACCCCGCCCCATTTCACTGCTAATGAAATTGTATTTTTATGTGTGCAGTATTGAGTTTTATACTCACCAAAGTAACATTACATATTTGAGCAAAACAATACTAGTTGGCTAATTTGTTGTGTTTGCCTTATACATTATTGAATTTAATTTGCTTTGCTTTTTTACATTGCTCTTGACTCTTGACCTGTTATGGAAAGGCTAGCAGCTAGCCTGCTTTGTTGCTACCAACAGCACTGAATTATTAGTATTCTTGTTAGTATTTCCATCATTCTCGGAAGACAAGGAATATGTTTTCTTAATGGTGAAGTGTTTGGAGGTTGCTTGATGTGCTGAGCATAGTCTAATGTCAGTGAAAAATATGACAGTCGGCTGAAGGTCCCAGTTCACTTGCCGTCCGCATGCCATGGGAGAACTTTTTTAACTCTGGGTGACTAGTGTAAAAGTGGTCAATGATAATCTGGTCTGTATGCTTGGGATGTCAGAATGTTTCAAAAACAATAGATATGATACATGTTATGAGTGAAACACCTTTTTCAAACTGCGTAGTGGACGTTACGCAACACAACAGACTGTCTCTTTATCATCGGTAAACATGATTGTGGGGCATCTTTATGCTTTGACCCAATCCAGGCAGGGATGGAGGTAGTGCGGATAGACTTTACGATTGACCTGTAGACTTGGGTCAGGTTTGACTGGGAGATTTTCGTTGAGCTTGATTTGTCGGTGCAGGAATAGTCTTTATCTGTGTTGTGAAACCGTCCCTTAAAGTCAGCAAGGTTGTTTTTTCCCCTGAGGTCCACCATCACTTTCACAGCTGGGTGTGTGTTGAGTTTCTGGCCTCTAACCGGTCAACGTCTTCATGGTACATTGGACAAATTGCCATCATTGTGAAAAGGATGGGGTTTTCTGAGATGGCAGAGGAAGTAGGTTTAGATTGGTTAAAGCAATGAGATGAAGAATTGGCCCAATGTGCATTTAAAATGGTTGGGTTTGTACTTCATCAAATGCCTTATCAGACAGTAGAGGAGGTTAATGCTTCAGATTGGTTACAGACATGTTTGGAAGAAATAATTGTTGTATTGGACTAATTAAAAAATCTTAGCTAGCTAGCTTGGTTAAGCTAGCTGGTTGGTAGAACAGACATTTTGGAGAAAATCTAGTTCAATTTCTGTTTTTATGTGTAAAATATTGCAAATCAAGTGTCATTGCGTGTTTATGTTAAATGGTACCTACAATTTGCAACGTATTTGTCTATTACATGTACATGGTAGAAAGCCAGGACGGTACATTTTAGCAAGCTCTGAAAAAAAACCTCCCTTTCAAGTTCTCTTAGATGAAGTGTAGCTGTCTACCTTCAGTAGTTTTATAGCATCACAGTTTTACAGCGTCAATGAATCAACGCAAAAGAGTGTTACATTTCTTACCATGTCATAACTGACCTCACACACTATGTCTCCCTAAGCTTTCCACCACGCCTTGCCCTCTAGGATGATGTCAAGCTTTATTGCCACGACACCAGTGGCATGTTGAGAAAAACCCAATCTGGCATTTAACACAAAGCTCCCACAATTAATCCTATGTCATGTTAATGATTTTCTTCCGCTGTCTCCCTCTTTCCATATCCTGCCGCTTGGTGATTGGTGCATTTCCTTTGCCTTGCTGCCATGTCACCTCTGGTTGAAGGTAAGAGTTGTGGGCTTTTACTTTACCTTATAGATGGTAGCCTCTCCCGCAGTAAATCCCCAGCACAGATCACAAGGACACACACAATAGAGCTGGTACCCTTGGGTTTGTGATGTATGGACAAGCTCGGGTGAATTGGAGCTGTTACCTTATTCCGCCTGTCTTTTGTATTAAAAAAGAAAAAAGATGAAGCAGATTTGATTCATGGTGTCTGGTTGTTGATGCTGAATTACAAAAAAATGTATAAAGTACCTCTGCTGAGGCATCAGATTTCCCTCCCAGTTCCCATTTGTTTAAAAGGAACAGCTTTGTTTATAAAATGCAATACTCTTTTCCTGTCCGGTCCTTTCTAACTACTATGTAATCAGTTTATTTCATTCGTTTTGACCCAATGATGACAGAAATTCATAAGGGAGACTGAGGGCTCCACTGTTGTTCCCAAGTTCTTAGGCCCCCATTTCCTGCAAGCAGATGAAACATACATACCATAAAATAAAACACAATAACTTCCTTTCCCTTGACAGGTCCTCTGACTTTTGTTGCTGTATTTGATTTCTCATATTCACTTGCTCTGTCTTTCATGTTAGAATAAACATTATATCAGAAAAACAAAGCACAGACTCAATTAGCTTTGTGCAAGAGGAGCAAGAGAATATGACAGGAAGAAAAAGGGTAGAAGGGAATATAGCATCCTTTGGTGTCTTATTTCCTTGGAGCCTGATTTAGCATCTCACAATCTAATCTCTTCTTTGTTTCGACCTATTTTTGCTGTCTTTTATACTCCAATGCTTTAGCTCAGATTTAGAGAAATGCACAAAAACACTTTACAATGAATACATTGAATACAATGGATGTGTTGAGCCATCATAATAGTGGAAACCATTGAACCTTTACTGCTGGAGTGGGACCATTTTGTTTGGTCAGAAATTAGGTGTTATTCATAACTGATGAATAATCATTCAGTATGTAGAAATTAAAGTATTCCAGATGGGTCACGGGAACCAAAGTTGAGAAGTTATAACCCTTTTGTTCAATATGACAAAATTAAACAGAATGTCTGAACAATATTATTATACAATACAGCCACATAAAAAGGCTCCACATGATGTAAAAGGAAAAATGGAAAAATGGAGTGGAACCTGTTGACTCCTAGGGACATCACACCAACAACGTTCATTTAGACATATCATAATGAGATAATAATGTATCCTGAAAGTTTCAAAGACTTATTTATTCATGCTTTGTAGTAAGTATGATAACTGACATAAAAGCAATGAAAGCTATCACTACACATATAATTACACACAAGAAGAGAGAAGTGGAAACAAGACTGTTCCAATGACTGACTTTCACTCTCGCACAGCCTGTGGTGGCCAAGGTGTTTGTTTTTAAATCAAAATGACAGTGTGGATCATTGGAGCGCTATCCCAACATCCTCAACTCTCTTCCCCAACCTCCTCTGCCTTGCCTTTTACTGGAACATGGCAGACGTGATGACAGATCCATTTAGGGCCTATCTAACCCCAATGGGCTCCTCCCATATCCAGGGATCGATTGGTGTCATGGTAACGGTGGTGAACACAAGCCTGCATCGCCAGAGAAAGAGCTCCTAATGACAGCACTCCGTTGCAGCGCTACCGCTGCACTGAACAGCTAGGCACTGACACCTGTGTGAAAAGTCCCTCATTGCCATCCAACCAACAGCTACAGCCACTTAGGGGGGGGGGGGGGGGGTTGGAGAGATCAGCTGGAGTTAAAACAGTCCCAGTTAATTTCCATACCGTGAATCATAGGCACTGTGGGGGAATAGAGACGACAGTGCCCTGGCGTAATAAGCCATGTCTTTTCTACACTTCTTTTTTCGGGTGAATAAATGCTGAATTCACGTTGAGTCGTAATAATGTAGTGGTGAGGCCAGGGTCCTCGAATGAACAACCTTGGTGGATTGTCATCTCAAGTGAGTGGAGGGAATTCATTGCAAATTAATCTACATTTCCGAAGCAACTCCAAAAGCAACTAGGCAATGAGTGTGGCAGGATGTGGTGACACTATTGTGACCTCTGCACTTATTGAGCCAGTGTTGTGGCAAGGTTGAGCTGATTGAGTTATGAAGCAACTTCAACTCTGAGACTGCAAAGCTTGAGCTCCTATTCTGCCTTTTGAACGTTTCTTTTCAGTTACCAAGACATTGAGTTAACCCAACAACACAATTTCAATATAGCCACTAGCATATTTTGCAGGGAGGAGACCGGGGGAAACGATGTACAATCACTAAAGAAATCAGCTTGTGTTAAAACACCCTGAAAACCTTTACGCCCCACCTCTCCTTGCCTCCATTACTTCTTTTGATGGGATTCTAAATATTTAAACCCTTAATACGGAAAAGGCAAAATGGTGGCACGCCAATGTGTTTGTTTGTAGCGGGGGCCTCTTGAGCATATGACACGCTCGCTGCCTCCGCCTTCCGCCATGTTAAGCTGTTTCCCCCAAAGCTGTGCTCTTGCATTCTATTCATAGTAGGATTACCAGCAAGGAGGAGGGAGAGGAGAGAGAGGCAGGTGTTTCCATAGCAACCCGAGCAGGGACTAGGACTGCGGTTTCTGGGGCATCAGCAGCAGCAGTACTCTGAAAGAAACGCACGTCCTTGTCTTGTTAACTAACCTCTGTTCCAGTGTACAGCTTGAGCCTGGCCTTTGGTCGCACCACTCTCCTTCTTCTTCTATTGTACTCTTTCATTTTTTAATAATATATATAGCATTTTTATTATCCAATTTAATGCTCCTAAGGGGAAAGACACGGGCTTCCCCTGATTCCAATATGTATATTTAATATATAGCAAATGTATTTCTCTGTCACACCCAATAATATGTCTGTGGTAGAAATGCTGTTACAGGAGCACCAGCTAAATGTATGCTACCTTTGGCGCCTTGCTCTGCATGGTACTCCATCTCAGGCGGGCTACTTCCTGTCTTTTGTCATGTGACAGCTGACCTCTCAGCTGAACTCAGTGTAAGCCTGCTAAATGATAATCACCTTAGTCTTCCACTGGTTGCATTTGCCATTAGAGGTGTATCTATCCCTATCCTCAGAACTGCTTAGACAGCAGGCAAAGAATGAACAAACTCATGGCACCGGTTTGCATGGTTTTTAAAGTCGGTCGTGTGAATCACAGCGCTTGTTGAGATTGTTATTCATAATCTGTGTTGTTGTTTATTTGTATCGACAGATGTGGTTAAATTCATTGGTACCCTTACAGTTCATGGAAATAATGCTTCATTCCACCTGAAAAGTGAAATCAGAAAAGTGAAAATTAAAAGCTACTGTATAATGTATGCTTGCATGCCTTTGGTATGTCATAGAATAAAGCAAGGGATCTGTGAAAAAAATATTAATTATTGCTTATTCTACAATGTTATTCTAAAATGGCCTGGAAACTTTGTTGATACCCTTGAAAATACAATAAATAATTGAATTATAGTGATGTTTTAAACCACTTTGTTTATTTAATTAATATTACACAGTCAATCTGCCTATTTAAATGGAGAAAAGTAGTCACTGTGCTGTTTGGTATGGACAGTGGGCATCACACTGAACATGCACCAGAAAAAGCAAAAGAGGTCAGAAAGAAAATAATATACAAGCATGGTACAGGCTACCATCACCAGCTTGATATTTCTGTGACAACAGTTGCAAATAATAGTAAAAGGTTCAAGGTCCATGGAACTGTAACCTCCCAGGGCGAAGCCGCAAGGGAAAATAAGCAGGAAAATCAACCCCAGATTGAACAGAAGATAGTAGAATGGTAGAAAAAGATAACTTCCAAGGATTACTTCCAAAGAGATACAAGCAGAACTTCAGGATGAAGGTACTATCATCCCTCTTTGAGCAAAAGTGGGCTCCATGTAAGAAGACCCAGGAGGACTCCACTTTTGACAGAAAAACATGAAAAAGTAATATTGGAATTTGCTAAAATGCATGTTGACATGCCACAATCCTCTTGGTTGAATGTCCTTTGGAGAGATGAGTCAAAACTGGAACTTTTGGCAAGTCACATCAGCTCTGTTTGCAGATGACGAAATTAATCTTTCAACGAAAATAACACCATATCTACAGTAAACAACAGAGGAGGCTCAGTTATGTTTTGGGGCTGTTTTGTTGTGCCTGGCACAGGGTGCCTTGAATCTGTGCATGGCACAATTAAATCTCAAGTCTATCAAGGCATTCTGGAGCGAAACGTACAGCCCAGTGTCAGAAAATCTCTCAGTCACAGGTCATGGGTCCGCCAACAGGATAATGATCCAAAACACACAGCTATAAGCACCCAAAATTGGATACAAACTAAACATTGGACTATTCTTAAGTGGCCTTCTATTAGTCCTTATCCGAATCGTATTGGACATCTATAGAAACAGCTGAAACTTGCAGTCTGGAAAAGGCACCCATCAAACTTGAAACAGATGGAGCAGTTTGCTCAGGAAAAAGCAAATTCTAACTGGCCCCTCAATGAACACTGTGCTGACCCCCAAACAACAAAGCTTTAATAACACCCAGAATTCACCCTACCTATTCCTTAATAACAAAACAAACTAAATGCATGTGTTTCCATCAGAGTACAACTCGATCTGCTTGCAGCCATTAAAAAAACGACCCTTAAACCTTCATCACACCACACAAAAATAGTGCTGCCTTTTTGGGAAAATTTGGTCTTTAAGAATTGTCTCTCAACAGACTTCTATAATTAATAGGCTCACTGCTTTTTAGTAATTGTCATATGCATAGAATACACTAGGCCAACAATGCAATACTATTGTTGATAAAATATAACCCCCAAAGCAGAAATTGAATAATAATAATAGCAGACAGTAAAATAGTCAGGGATCATAGTAAGTACATATAGGCACATATGCTTAAGTGAGGGCCTGCAAGTGTTGGTGCATTGTGCTTTCATGACAAGTCGTTGGGTATGTGAACACCGCAGGCCTTTAAACGGCTGTCCTCCTACCGCAGCTGTCTTTGAAGTGAGTGGGAACTACAGCATGTGACAAGGACCGCTTGAAGATGTATGTTAAGACCTAAGCCAGCTGGTTGGCACAAAGTCTTACGGAAAGCCTCTTAGCTATCTGACCAACAGGACAATAGTGGTCCTTGGCAATGTTGCATGCTTTCATCTAACATTGTTTTAGATAGATATGTTGGATTGGTTGGGAGCCTGATCCAGTTGATCCAGGGTTGATCCCGATTTCTTTAGTTACATTTTAGTAGGTCACTGTTGCAGTCGCTGTTGCACTCTCTTGTCAACACTGCTGGCGTTGATGGTTCATGACAAGTCCCTGGTTATAGACTGTGGACCCCGTAGGCTTTTAAACTCCAGTCTTTTGAAATGAGTGGGAACTGCAGCATGTGACAAGGACTGGTTGAAGGTGTATGTTAAGACCTTATCCAGCTGGTTTGGACACACTGTTATGGATGAGACCGTGGATGCAATCTGGACCCGCAGCTTTGTAGGGGTTCACTCCTCTTAGGGTCCATTTCATTGGCCTTGGAGAACAAGGCCACCTGGTTGTATGGAGCAGCAAGCGTAGACGGCCAGTGTTGCACGTAGTTCATGTCACATGTGTCGTGTTGTTTCAAAGATTCAAGCTTGAGTCTGTATTTGTTTTTTTTGCCTGTTTCATGATTTTGAGACATTACATGTCATGTAGCATAGTCTGGTTCATTTGTCCACTGTCTCATTATCTCCTAATTGTGAGTAGTTCTTGCTTTAATTTCTGTTTGCAGGCGTAGAGGAGGAACAGTGATCCAATTGGGGAACGGGGAGGATTCTGCACATGTTCCTGATGTTAATGTAGACATGGTGCTGGGTGTTCTTTTGTATATTATGGACACATCTATATTTTGTGTAGTGAATTTATGAGATCCATCTTAAATCTTCTGGAACAAATGAAGCTGCTTCCCCTTAAAGGATTTGTGCTAGGTGAGAGACCATTATGTTGTATAAACAACTCTACATTAGATATTCTTTAGGCTCTACATCAGCTATTCTTCAAGCTCTACATAAAATATTCTTCAGGCTCTACATCAGATCATTTTTAACGCTGCCTGGTATAACATTTGCTGGGATCGTTTCCATTCCCCATAGTCCCTGTCTGTTTCTATACTGAGATTCATTATGCGTCATGCATTCATTATGCATACTGTGCTATTCTAGTTGAATTCCAACATGATAAATATAATAGCTATATAGCTTAAATGATTTTAAAGAGAGCATGAGAATGAATAAGACAACACTCAAATGCATTTTGCTAGTTTATCCAATTGATAAAATCCAGAAAGATAACATTTGACAACCTGGGCTATAGGAACAACACACCGTAAATATATTTGGCCTAGGACTATATACCTGATTCCAACCATCATAGCTGGATGATCAGTTGGTACTTTGAATATTAGTTTTAATCATCTGAACGTGGTAAAATGTGTATTACTTTAATCAGCTGTGTTGTTCCAGGTCTAATGAAAAATGTCCAGCCCCTATTCGTAGTAATTAGAAGCACTATAAAAGGCTGCTATGTTAGTTGCCTTTGTGATTTATTAAGCATGTGGGTGTCAGGAAATGTCGCGGGCAGATGTTTTATGAATCCAAAGCGCATCTCCAGTTTGAGCTTTCCTCTCTGCGCACAGCTAACATCGAAACCACCCACCATGTAAAGATATTCTACAGTTATTACAGTCTCTAACAAGTCTGGAATAACACAAATGGAACAATACAAATAGAATAAAATGAATGGAATAACACTAATGGAAAGATACAATTGGAGTAGTTTTATTTACCTTGCCGGCTCAGCAATGTATCTAGCAGCCTTTTAGGTGTTGGTTAGATTTCTAATCTCTACTCTATTAGCCACCACGTATTTTAGGCCTAACGATTGGTTCAATACAACTACTGTCAAACACTAGTGTTGGTGTTGTACTTCCTTAGGGGTTGGACAGTCCAATTCTCTCAGAAGCTCATAGAAATGCATGAGATGTCTCTGTTCCTATTTGCACTCCATCCACATCAGCAAAAGCGCCTCACATTGAGAAACTTCTAATTTATGATCTTCTTAATGGATTGTGTTTATTATCAGAGGGGCCACAACTCATAAAGGCAATGTTTTATGTATTTGCTATCCATTCCCTTAATGCACTTTTTGTACCTAATACATATGGGATTTATTTTGTTCAAAATGCATTTAGGCTGAATGAACATCCTCACGCTTTTCTCACAGAAACTTGGAAAGTGACCAATTGAATACAAACTGCCAACAACAAAGCACAGAACATAGGACATAGCGTGTTCTTTTAACCATTACATTAAATGTTATCTTTATGAAACACACAGACAATGTCAATAGAATACTGAGACAGGCTCCCATGTTGGTAGTACGTGGGCTTTATCAGCTAAAATATATGCATTTCTTGATTTACATGCATGCATATTTAATTTGTGTAGGGTGTTGCCATGGAAACGTCCATGACCCAGAGTAATTTCAGACGGCAGCCAAGCTGAGGAAATGCCTCTGGGAATTGGGTAGCGTTCCACAGAGCTATGGAAGGGGGTACTTTTAGCTGGTCAGAAAAAGGCACTAGGATGACTAAAGGGAAATTGCATTGGCACCGAGCTCTGTCTCTCTCTCTGGCATGTTCTCCTCTAAGCTCTATGCGGCTTGTTTATGGGTCTACTAAAACAGATGAGGGCAAGACACTCTCCATGAAAACCATGACCTCTCCCACATGGCGCCGCTCCACTTTGCCCTGCGCTTTATACGCTTGTTATCTCTGAACGCGGGGTAGGTTGTGCGCCTTTGGCACTTTTGCGGGTCCAGGGTTGGAACAGGTTCGTAGTGCTTGGCTGCGAATGGGCCTCCGAGCCTGCAGGAAGATACATACAAGGGCTTGGCCCTGTTTTGCACAGCTAATGTCCCAGGATAATGTATTTTTCTCAGGCACGTCGTGGTTCGGCTGCTCGTTGCCAATTGCGCTTTTAACCCAGGTTGATTTCCCCGGGAGCATATGGTTTCACAGATTACGGAACGCGCATCGTCCTCAGCGGCGGACGCCGGATGACGCCGCCTGTTGATACGTTTCTGACGAGGAGTCTGCTGCCCACACTGGTGCTGCCGTCTTTTCAATGTTAAATGAGAAACACATGTTGCCTGCTGTGGGCAGGAGAACGTTTTGGGAATCTAGCAATATCTGGTTACCAACTCTTTTAGTTGGAGTGAAAAGTAATGTGAAGTGTGTGTGTGTGCGTGTGTGTGTGTGTGTTCAAAAGGAATGTGTACGTGTGAAGAGGTAGAAAGACGTTCCTAGAAAGAATGGCAGCATTTGCTAACCATCCATCATTGCTGAATGGGACTTTCGGTCCACTTTTAGTCCTGGGCCTTTTGTAGGTACATCTTTGCCTTAGCACATTGAAAGAATGGTTAGAGTCCGTCCCGCGGTTCCCCATTATTTACCATGACAAAGCTGAGGGCACCAGAGGGTCACGCCAGAGGCTGCTTCTTCATCCCACCAGCAAGTTTCAACCTCCACTCCCCCATCACTCCAAAGCAGTACATTCAGAAAACAAGTATGTTTTCTTCACACACAGACCGACCGTGCAAAAAAAGGAATTCAAGCCAAAGCAGATTTTTTTCCCTCCAACTTTATATATTACCAACAGATGTCTGAGGCAAGTTTGACATTTGTAAACATTCGAGTTATTGCAATAACGTTCACATCACTGATGGAAGTCTTCTGCCTTCACGGGTTATTTTCTCTTCAGTGAGATGGGTTATTGCTACTAACTTGCACACTCCTGATTTGCCTTTTCCTATTGCTCCACCGACATGCCTCGTTTGATAAGGGCGGCCTCCAATTGATGATCCTTGCTTTGTCACAGGTTCAGTTCGAGAAATAAATGAACAAAATTAGCTTACGCCATTGGGAATGTTTTTTGTCTTTTTCCCTTTCTCTGTTTTATCACACGCTTTTTGAATGTTAAATCCACGAGTGCGTGAAGACTAACTGGCCTCATTTATCTCTCTCAGTTGGGCACTCTCCACCAGAAGCAGGCTATTGTACACACTTTTCAAAGTCTCAAAGTCTGAAGCGCAAAGAAAGAAGAAACCCCTATCTCTTTCTCCCAGCAACGCCTCAGCAAAGATTTGCCTTGAAAGGAGATCGAAATTAAGGGGGGACAGAGGCACCAGATAGAGATTGAACAGACAGAGAGGGAGGAGGGGAAGAGGAGACGGGGAACACAGATATCAGAACCTTCCCCTTCAAACTGATAAGCGAATCCGGAGGCAATTATAGCTCCTGGGTTTCCCTCTGCAAATCTGGAGCTGGCTCCCTCTCTGTGTGTCAGCAGAAGGACAGACAGGCGTGGTCGGGACCAGGTCCGTAGTTCCCCTCTGCTCTTCAGTAGCGGCGTCCGATCAACAGCCCGAGCCTCCACTCCCACTCTATGCAGTTAGGGAACCAGTACACTCCTGTTGTCACGCCAGTGGCGTCGTATCAATCATCCCTTTGTTTTTGGCCGCACTGCAAATCTACCTTTCACTATGGCGGATGATTTACTGATCACCTGCTATGTCGGAATATGTAGTCGCTTCGGACCGATATCTAGGTTTTAGGTGGCAACCCTGCAGGCGCCAAGTATTCAATGTGTGCTTCTGTGTTGAAAAACGAAGGCTTTTGAAGGAGAAACAGAGTGTCTTTTTTTTTTTTGCTGTTCTGCTGCCTTCCTTCCCCGGTTGCATTGAGCCATCTGCTTGCTTATCTTTTGATGTAGCATTGTGTGATAAATAGTTCTTCCCTTTGGGCCCTTTTTTCTTCTAATGAAAAAGAGAGGGTCTCCTGTTGCTGCCAGCCTAGGCACGCAGCATGATAACTGGTTTATTTATCGCCACGACCTAGTGGGGTACAGGGATAAGCTGTATATAGCTTGGCACGGGGAAACCGCACAGCTTCACCCAATCCTACTTGTCCGTAACCTTAAGTGAGTCAGCAAGTCCCTGTGCGGGAACACGCACCATATACCCTATTATATCGATCATGTCCCAGGCCGTGTTACATTACCATGTTACATTACCCTGTTACATTACCATGTTACATTATTGTGTTACATTACCCTGTTACATTACATTACCAAGTGCAGTAGGCTACACTTGACTATATATACATTTGGAAAGAACTGGAAACTAGGGCGGGGCTAGCAGTACTGTTGGCGCTAAATATAATGATTCTCAGTGTGGTTTCATATTGTTAGTAAAATGTTATGGTGACAATATTACCCTGAAGGTAGGCCCAATTTCACTTGGCTAATATTGTTCTGTGGACAGAAGTTCATTAACGATTACTGATAATAAGAGGTCTCCTTTTATCTACATGCTCATACTGTTTTAGCTCAGTTTAAGGATTGCCAGAAAATAATGTTGGCCATTTCACAATCTGAAATGCTGTTACTTTACTTTTAGTACATTACATTGGAGAATGGAGTTGTATTATTGGTTCCGAGGTCTTTTTATAAATCTTGAATGATGAGCCAGTATTTGGAAGCCAGTGCACCAGATGCATGTTGGTGAGAAACAGGACAGGAGGGTTTCCTTGAGTCATGGTTCATCACAATGAGTGGCAGCATGAAGCTGTGTGTGAGTGCTCCCCCTGCAGAGATCAACCGTCCATAACCAGTGTCCTCACCTCAATCGTCCTGACTACATGGGTTCCAACTGCAGCCAAATATAATAGACCTTATCCATTTCTAACAGAGTACAACTGTCTCTACATTTGACAAAAAAACTACTCAACTTTACAGGTGGCAATGGCTTAATGGATGTTAGTGATTCCTCTCCACATCATCTCTGTAGCACAGGCCCTCTAATGCTCTATAATGTCTATGTGACATGCTAGCCCTCAGTCATTGCATTATTTATATATATATATATATATATATATGTGGATAGGGAGTGAGTGAGTCAGCGAGGTCATCAGCTTAGTTCTGGGCTCCCTTTCTCCTTTTTCAAGGGCAAGGCGTCCGGTAAACAGCTTGTTACGCTGCTGCCAGTGGAGCCAACAGGAGTGGCTGCTGTCAGCCCCCCCCCCTCCTCTACTGTCCTCTAACGTTGTGCGTTTTCCTTCCTACCCGCTGCCCGGAGGCCATCTTATGTCATCCTTTTTTTAAAACGAGTAAATATAAATACAAAAGGGAAGACCAAATCAGAAGATCTCTGTTTGAAGCTCTGGTAATAAGTACAGTCCGGAGGTTGGGTTCTGTATTTATTGGGCGAGTGTGAATGCGTGACCATTAGGACACCTGGCCTGTGGATACAGCACTGAAGGACTGGAAATTAGGCTGATGAGAGGTGTCCCTATTGTGTGTTTTCTGACATGGCTACATGATTCATGTGGAAGGGGGCAATTTACAACAGTTTTGGTGCACACTTCAAATTTGCTTTGCCATTGAAGTGTGTTGACTGGCATGTTTAGATGTTACAACTCTGAAGAGTTTGACAACAGAAATACGTTATTTTGTCTACTGTATGTATTCGATGCAGATATCTGGTGTTGATATGCTGGAAGTGTACAACAACTATGACTGGGCAGAATGGCAAAAACAAATATCAATATATTTTATTCAATTTCAATAAATATCACAATGCAAACTGGGATTTTACAGCAATTTAGTGCTCAAACTTTAGCATTTCAAACAAGCATGTTGAGTGCAATGCATTTGGATAATGCACAGCAGTGTTGTCAGGTAGCGACAATTTTCTACCTGAAGACATTGCCGGGTGTTATTGACTTGTAACATACACAAATAAACAAATTAAGGTAAAAACAAAGCTTTTATTATTTCTTTTAAATTGAAATAAATTCAAGGGTGACTTGTGAGAAACAGGCTTGAGAACATCTGGTGTACATACTTATGGTGAACAATCACAGTGTGTGTTTAAAAAACATACTTTATGGAATATTAAACAGGCAGAGTTAGTTTAACAAATAGCAATACCTTGTTGACATTATAGTGTTTTATTGCGCGTTAAAGGTTTACTACATCAAAACAGTATGTAGACAGGAGACTGCTAGGACAAGACAGGAGACTGCTAGGACAAGACAGGAGACTGCTAGGACAAGACAGGAGACTGCTAGGACAAGACAGGAGACTGCTAGGACAAGACAGGAGACTGCTAGGACAAGACAGGAGACTGCTAGGACAAGACAGGAGACTGCTAGGACAAGACAGGAGACAGGGCTGCAAATCTGAACAATCGTCCTAGAGCAGCTATACATGAAATACCTTCCCTTATCAGTCACAGTTCTTGAGTTTTCAGCCTTTAGAGAAACACTTTATAATCTTTGACTTTGAGGTCAGATTGTTCTGTAAAGAGCCCTTGGCCATTAGGTTAGGGAGTACTAGGTAGAACTGAGGATGACTAACTGTTATCTGTTTTCAGTTATTCTTGATATTACTAGGATTTTCTAGAGGTTAACGTTCTATCAATAATGCCAGTGGCACTGGTTACTAGTTATACAAACTACGTCAGGACTTACATACAGTGTTAGCAATACAATGTGTCTCTAGCCCAGAATAGCATGAAAGAGACCGTTAAATAGGTCATCAATAGAACAGAGACTATAAGAATGCTGAACACCATCTGCCATAGCTATAGCTGAATCATTTGTTGATTTCTTCTGCTGACAGCATCCTTGTGCCTCATGTACTACCAGACCAATTACCGTACACCCTTAAGATAAAAGGTAATGAATTCATTGTTGGTGCTCTGCAGGATCCTCATGTAGTCGATAACCTCCTCAAGAAAGGCCACTGAATCATGACATCTCACAAAACCTGGTGTCCAGGAAGCCCCCTTGGCAGGGAATTAAAAAAATGCACTGATGGATGAACACAAATGCCCCACAATCCTTGGCAACAGAACAGGTGCTGTGCTCCGCATTCACAGGGAGATGACTCTCCAAAATGTGCACAACAAAGCAACTACCGGTAATGAATAAGCAGAAATGCTAGGATTCCTACCGTTCTTAGATGCAGCTGTTGTTGCGCTGTCTATTAACAGTCATGTATAGTATTTACGTTGTGCCATTTTGTTTAAAAACATTTATTGGCTGTTGCAGTCCTCCTGAACCAACAATTGAGTGTACAGTACATGTGTTGAAATACTCTGCTAATTTGGGTGGTGATACAGCATTTACTCCTAGTTGAGCAGGATGTGACAGGGAATTTTTGTCAATACATTTCCGGCAACAAAGACAATCTTTTATAGAGTTTTTCTAAGAGGATTTCTAAGAGATACTGTCAACTTTCATGATGCTGACTGGGTGGTGGGCGTGATTTATTAAATTCCATCAACATCATCGGACTGACAAAGCATTAAAAAGACAGCTTTTACTATTCGGACCGTTATGAAGTGGTTTCTGTGTGTTATCTAATGTGGGGTTTTAATTTTCTTGCAGAGAAGACAATTGTTTTCAGTCACTGCACATTAAAATCCTCTTGAACATGGTGTAAATTAGATTAGACATCAGTAGAAACAAGTCATGAAAGATTCATTAAAATGAGTTTCATTGCATTACAATTTACAGATTGTATCAGCATTTCAATCTGAAAGCAAAGAGCTTTATTGAGTCTGTGATAATACAAAAATCCTATAAATATGCTGTATTGTTGGCTTGCTATATATTATAATATTATTATGCTATGCTTTTCAGAATAACATGTTTTCAGGACACATCTAGTACTATCAGCTTATTATTGGTCAAGGTGAGCCTCTCAACTAGTCTTAAATCTTAGCCAGCAATGGATGCCGTCACACAGTAAATAGCAATGAGAAATCCAGTTTAAATTGAATGTCTCTGTGACAAAAGCCTGTTGACTGAATAGTGTGTACTTGCAGATGGTCACACCGCTGTTTTCACACATGACCACACAAAACCATCTATTCTCTGTCTGTCTTCATATAAAACCCTGCCTCATCAAGGTGCTGAATGTGTTCCCAGACTCAGGACGGCCCACCTTTCAGACAAAGTGATATGACTCAGTGAACACAATATCGTTATTCTTGTGCAGTGAAAATATTTCTGTTTAAATGTGTGATTTCATTTGTCTATTGTAAATTCATGCTTCATCTACGGTCTACAGTCTACGGCATTTCATGTAATTTAACCACGTAAGTGAATTTTCAATGATTATAATCCATATAAACTAGTCATTTCATAAATTATAGCCGCCTGTTAAAACATTGTTGGATTATTACCTCAGACTGATAATGTTAATACAAATGCGAAAACTTCCAGTGAAGATTTTCCTTACACTGCATTTCAGAGTGCATTGCTAGAGACAGATGAGACCCTTAGGGAATTATAAAGTGGTACAGTATCAATACACTGCTCATAAATATAAAGGGAATACATAATCATCACAGTTTTACACCAAGTCAATTAAACTTCAGGGATATCAGTCTGTTTCGTTAGGAAGCATAAATGATTGTAAATCAATGTCACCTGTTTTAGTGCAAATGAAAGTGACCTACAAAATGAGCTCTAGAGGGGCAACAGCAAGACAACCTCAAAAAGGGAATGGTTGTGCATGTGGTGGCCAAAGACAACTGCTCTTTCCTTATCCTTTTCTGACTGATTCTTCTCCAGTTTTGCTATTGGCCCTACTGGTAGCATGAGGTGGTACCTGCAGCACATTCAGCTTGCACAGGTAGTCCAGCTCCTTCAGGATGGCACATCCATACGTGCCGTCACAAGAAGGTTTGCTGTGTCTCCCAGTACAGTCTTCAGAGCATGAGGAGTTACCGGGAGTCGGGCCGTTACACAAGGAGATCTGGACTGGGCCATAGAAGTTCTCGTCACAGCAGAGAGCAGTTTCACCCTGAGCACATGTGACAGGCGTGAGTGAGTCTGGAGACGCCGTGGTGAATGTTATGCTGCCTTATCCAGCTGCATCATCCAGCATGACCTCTGGCGGTGGCTCAGTGATGGTCTGGGGAGGCACATCCTTGGAGAGTCGCACAGAACTCCATGTGCTGACTAATGTTACCCTGACTGCTGTTAGGGACTAGGATGATATCCTCCAACCCATCGTCAGACCTCACAATGGTGCAGTGGGCCCTGGGTTCCTCCTGGTGCAGGACAATGCCCGGCCAGAGTGTGAAGGCAGTTCTTGGATGACGCAGGCTTTAATGCCAATGACTGGCCCTCATGTTCCCCCTGACCTGAATGCAATTGAGAACCTCTGGAACGATGTATAGGTGAATCCGACGCCGCCAAGTAGCACCACAGACTGTCCAGGAGCTCACTGATGCCCTGATCCAGGTCTGGAAGGCGATCTCCCAGGACACCATCTTCCGTCTCATCAGGAGCATGCCCAGATGTTGTAGGGAGTGCACACAGGCACGTTGGGGGCCATACATGCTACTAAGTCACATTTCGAGTTGCCGTGATGAAATTCACGCAAGTAGGAACGGTCTGTGATTGCAATTGTTTGCTTAGTAGTTGATCTTGAATCCAGCCCTCATACTTTCGTGTACAATTTCAAGAAGTAGCAGTATACAATTGCATTGTACATTAATAAAGGTATTCCGTTCAAAGACTTTCTTTGTGATGACAAGGTTTTATGGGACTCACAACTTAAGAACAATGACAAAAACCGGCACAGAAACTGGAAGCCGGGGAGACTAAATAGGGAGGTGATAAGGGGAAAACATGACGCAGGTAAGAACAATGAACACAGGTGAAAGCAATAAACTTAAGGGATGATGAACTGAACATGGAAACTGAATGACTAGAACCTAAATGCACTTAACATAGAAATGTAAAATATGTTTATTTGAAAATGTTTATAGGAATAACATGAAAGCACCATCCCAATACTACTGTTACCTGAACAGCCTCTGCTTAAGATCTCTGATCTGAAAAGAATGCTTCTGAATGTGTTGGTAGATGAAAGGCATCACGTGTGCATTCAGCTGAAATGATGACATTTGTTCCAGGGCTACATGAGGGAGCTGTCACACCCTCCCCCTAATTCTGTTCACCTGTCTAACCTGGTGTCTGCCCCCACCATAAGGTGTAATGAAACCAGTGGTGATGTAGAGTCAAATTGCTGCTGTATATACACTACTCAAATCACTACTTTATTTGTTTGAAATAACTACCGTCAAACTATTTGACGTTTTGAGTATCTACTACTTCAATCAATTAATCACATGTACTTAAAGTTTACAATAACAGATTGTTCACATCACTAAAAAGAGAAAGAAGAAAGAAAAAGATGTTATGCAATAGCTAACAATTTGCATGGACATACTTCTTCTTCAAATCCTATTTTCACAGACAAGCTCCTACGGCTCAGAGAGCCAGCCTAGCCTACATAACACTAGGCCTTTTCAGTAAGGGGATTTGATTTATGTAGCCCGTTCACACAGGTAGGCGTGTCTTTTACACAATGTCAAAGTTGCATGAATGCATTTCTTTTCAGACCTAGGTGTGCTTCCCGGGCAGATAGGAGTATTACCCTGTTTTGAAATGCATACAATAGTTATGTACCCATTTTGTCATGAATTAATTTTATAACAGAATAATTTGTGCTATTCAATGTAATACATCATTTTGTATTTCAATTGATATGACAAAAGGAACATTGAGTAATTTTCCTGAATTGATTTGCAATTTAATGCTTGCTAAACCACATTTTATGATTGCACATTACTTCTCCCATGACTAGACGTCGAAGGTTCTGTGCATGGCCTTATATTTTATAGGTAAACTTTATCAGCACTGTTATGATGAGACTTCTTTGTTTCGAAAAAGAATTTGACATGTTGTACAATAAACTATGTTTTAATTTAGGACAAAAGCGTAGGCTATTGCAAACATAAGCACTATACAAATAGACACTATTTAGGCAGAATATCAAACACATGCAAGACACAGGTGACAACACAGCACTCTTTATTCATTGTAATTGCAAACATTGGCAAAGGAGGCAGACAGACAAGCTACCTCAAAATCTGTCCTGTCAATGTTTAGTTATCAACAGCTACAGTGACACAGTGACAGACTAGGGGTGGAATTCTGGTCAATGTCAATCACATACTGTCTTTGAAATCGTAATAGTTTGGTTGCATGATGATTAGTAGACAATCAGTCTCATTTTTGTTATTTTCAACAACTGGCAGCAAAACTGCACAGCCCTCCACAATCTTGGCATTTCCTGCTCTTGGTGTAGATAAGCAAACAAGGCCATTGCAAAAGCCATTGTTTATTTATCAGCTAAATCTGACATTCAAAATTTGAGAATGTTAATGCAAATTAAGGTGAAATTGGTGAACATTTGTTTTTGAGTAGGATTCTGCTTGCGATGTTGCTTTTGTGGCTCGGGACACACAGTTTCAATTCATGAATTTAAATGATACAAATAATACTAATCTCCGGCCAGGAAAGATGTGAATAATCGCTTGTTGTGAAAAATGACTTCATTGTCTTTCAAGAACAACTCAGAGTAAGCGGAAATGCCCCAATATTAATCTAGATCAGAACATCGCTTTAGGAGAATGCTTGTTTTTCAAACAACGAAATAGCTGTGCAGAATGTTATCCTCACGTGGGCAAAATCTTGTGGTTTCTCAACGCAATGAAGATACATATTGTGTTAAGGTCCGAAAAAGCTTTATTTTCGTATAAAGTATGATGGAAGCATAGAATAGCATATAATGCTACATGGGCTTTGATCACGGAAAGAAGGCAGAGCACGGCAGAATTGACAGAAACCACATTATCAAGAGATCAGGTTGCATTGCTGGAGTTTCACATCATGGGTCACTTTAAGTGTAAATTTGTGTAAAAACAAACCCAGAGACGTTGGTATATGTAGATGGTTTTCAGCCTGAAACTGGCTGCCATTTAAGAAAGATGTTATCATTTACCATAACTTTCTCCTCTTTCTTTTGTAATTTGATGGTAGATAGAGACCTGGTAATGTCTACGTTCAATTAACATAGTGAAAATAAATAGTATATAATACATAGTTGTCGTATTTTATCCATATAGACACACTATAACCACATTTACCACACTTTCATCAGAATATGTAACAGTTCATAATAAAAGATAAAAAATTGACTATGCAAACCATTACTTGCTTTGTGAGTTTTAATGTCTTATTATTTAGCTTTATCTTTCTCTGTGTAGTCCCATAATCTTTAATATATAAAGGATATTAACAAGTAATAGGTTGCAGTAGTTTGACAGGATGGCAGTTTCGACAGCGGTTGTGTTTCTAGCAGGCCTGCAAGGGCCCCTTAAGAAAACTCGACACACCAACAGCCCCATTTATCTCAGCGCACCATCAAACCCGGCTCTGGAGTGTTGTAATGACATGGACAGCTGCCAAAAATGCCACATCTCCACATGCACAGGCGCTGATTGATGACATGGGGCACTGGCCGCGGAAGTAATAGTTTTCAGGAACGGTCCTACACATTACAATGAGGAGTATAGCGGAGACGTTGGGACTAAGTGGCTGACAGGCCATTGAAGAAGCATTGCCACAAATGTTTTGCCTAAAACAATAAGTTAGAAGAGTAGAAAAGTATCTTTAATTTCTTGTGTTATGGATATGTTGAAGCCGATAACTTTAAATATAGTTTCCTTACTCTACACCAAAATGCCAAAGCTTGCCTTGCCTACCTAAACCCTTTTGGTTCCCAACAACCTAACCACGTTTCCTCTTGTGATTGACTGTTCATTCTTGCTGAATACTGAATGTTCTGAGCATTGCCTGAACACATCTCACACTCTTGGTTCTCTTGAGTTTAACATTTGTTGTCTATATTTATTTTATTTCTAGATTTTCGCAGATTTGTACAGAAGGATTCATATACCAGCAGAGCCTTTTTATGGCTATTCAAATGTTCTATTGCATCTAGGCGCAACAAAAAGGGACATAGATGGGAGGAGGATTAAGATGGTCTCTTACAGCTGAGGGATATCCCAGTTGCGGCTGTTTGTGAGTGATATCAACAGTCTTTGCAGCTAAAGAACATCTCTTCTCTGAGGGTATTGATATCATTGACCAACACAATGATAAGTTCTTTCCACACACTTGGCCATCCCTCTGAAAGAAAAATTGGCTGTGTGAGAAATGCTAACTCATCAACTGCCAAGTGTTCTTTAAGGCTATTGGTCTTAAAGTCCAGAGACCTCATACTATACATGTATGTTCAGGGTGTGAGGATTGGGAGGATTAGTGCCCATTCCTAATGAGCCAAAGTGGTGTGCTATCTCAATCAACCAGGATGGATTCCCATTTGGTTTGCTAGGAGCCATTCCGGATAGTGGTAATGGTCTCTCAATCAAATTTTTGCTTATTACTTTTCTCATTATTTCTCCATTATCCCAGTGCAGTTTCATAGACATAAAATTGGGGTTGAGTGTGTTACACAAAGTCCTGCATTTCCCTCCATAACTCCATGAGTGGCATTTTTCAACAAGATATTTTTAGATTTTGCAAAACATGTAATTATGGTGTGTGCATTTATTGATTCATTTAGTTGAATGTGCATCCTCTAAAGCTTCCAGCCGTTGTTTCAGGTTTGATTGACAGCTCCACCAGTGATGGAAAAGCATGTGTGAACATGTGTTTTGAGTTACAGGAGATTAAGAAATGTAGTCTTTAAATTGACTAACATAAGTGTTGCACTTACTTTTTCCTAGTGTCCGGAAAAAGTAGTCCCTAGGACACCTCTAAAGAATGTTCTGGATTTGCCGATTGTATCTGAAATGAGGGAATAATCCATGAGAAGAATTTGTAGCTTTGTCATTGTAAGGGATAATTGTTTTTCTTTATGTTGTGGAAAGATCCTTTTTATCAGGTTAAATCACTGCTCTATCATCATTCCTGTTAGCCACGTATGAAAATGTTACCATTTCTGACAGACCTGATATGGTTGTGTGCTGAAAGGTTTAAATCATGGCAGGCGCATCAGGCAACACGTGCAGCGGTTGACCCCAGGAGGGCCGATATACAATTCCGGTTAAAATGAAAATGTTACTATCCACATACACCAGCACAAAACATTCTCAACTTTTCTTTACATGCATTTACAAATATGTTAAGAGAACATTTAGACATTGTATTTTGAAGAATAAAGTGCCCAGAGCTCCTATCAGCATTTCTTGTGAACTGAATCATTAAAGAGATAAAAATAACCAAACACCTCCCCAAATACGGTGCATTTTACAGTTTTCAATTTGTATCAAGTTTCTTTCCTGTAAAAATCAATGAATAATGTAAAGGTTTACATTACCTTTTAAATGTTCTGTGGTGTAGCCATCTGCAATGAAAGGGGGTTTCAAAATAGAAAGTTGAGTGGTCAAAAAACCTAAATATGCTTAAAATATTGCAAAAAAATGCTTTGCTAATTACAGCACAAGTAAAATGCATGTTTACAAAACAAGCCAAGGAAAGGCCCGCCTCACAGAAGGTGATTGGCTGGAATGGGATTGATGGACAAGAATTACCTGGAAAGTAGCGGCATGCTTCAAAAATGATTCATTGACATTTCACTGGCACTGAACTGTCTGTGTTGCTAAACAACTCCTAGAGGGAATCATTAGCTTACAAAACAGTAGTAGTTGCATTAGCGCAGATGTCGTTGCACAAAAATATCACTGCGTAACTAAACTCAAAAGTTTGCAGTAGCTACATTTTACTGCAACAATGCGCATTAGGCAGGGACTTTGGTAGAAATGTTTTGACTGATTTAAAAGCTATTGTTTTCACCTCCGTTAAATGAAAACCCTTATCATGGTGCCCTATTAAATGGGGGTCTTAAAAATCACTTTCCAATGACTATCTTTTTCTGCTAGTAGGCTACACCAAAACATTTGTTCAGGCATTTTCGTTAAAGTAATGTTAAAAAAACAATTGTCATCATAGAAATGGGTATAGTCATCATAGAAAAATATAATAATGATCATAATGTTTATTGCAACTTCTGTTTAGTTTCCTATTTCATCTGTTTCCAACCCAGTCCCTAGGAAGGTCTTTCTAAGGCCCTGATGAGTGTAAATGTATAGCTAACAGTATTATTTGTTTGGGCAATAAATTCCCCAAAGGCGGATGCATATTTACTTTATCCGGCCTCCTCACTGGAAGTTTCAAACCATATACGGCCATCGAACAGTATGAGGGATGATAAAATGTGGTCTTTGGAGAAATGGAGTACAAAATTGCTTAAATAATGTCTGCAGGCTAAATAAACTGTTGATGAGCTTCAGTTTGAATTTGAATTACCTCAGACAGCGCAGGTTGCATGAAGGCTCAGCGAATTCAGTGAGTTGCTGACCCTTTCTTCTATCTCCTGTCTCCTGGACATAAGCCAAGTGTTATTCCTCTGCCTGGCTGAACAGATACTAAGTGCTAATGGGGATTCCATGATGTCTTCCCTAAAGGCATAGCACAACATATTTGGCACCTAATATAAGAGCTAGCTATAGCAGATCTAAAATATCAAACATGGAGAAACAAAACTGGCTCTGGTATCCAAAGTTCCGCACCCACCCAGAGATATCAACAATTAAAAAAATGGTCTTAGATGAAGTGACCGTAGAATTCGGTGGGAGTGGTCTACATAGTATTTTTTTATGTCATTATGAATTGTTTAGCAAATCACACAACAGCAAGGTTAAGAGGGAGGTGTTGTGAACATTGAAAGCTAGTTAAGCCTATGCTAATTCTTCTGGAATGATCTGACTCATTGGTCCACCAAATTCATTGCGCATTTGGTTGTAAGTGTCTGGGAATGAGACTACTTGCTAATGAGCACATCAGAGACTTAAGGAGATCTGTCGTGGAGCTGATTCATTCTCCTTGGAGAGAAATAGGTGATACCCTGTATCTCTTTTACCCCTATCTGTGAAAGGCCTCCATCAATACTCACTTTGACATACCTGTCACGCAGAGCGGCTTCTGCACTTTGTGGCCAGTTGCTAAGCAACAAAGAAAAGAGAAAGGCCTTCCAGACCCAAAAGGTCAACCATAAAGAGAAGGCCATCCAGACCCAACAGGTCAACCATAAAGAGAAGGCCATCCAGCACATGGATCAATCAGACTGATAATAGAGAAATCCTCTCCTAAGGAGGGCCCAGGGCTGGCTCCAGACATAAGCAACAGAGGTAGTATTAAGGTTTCAAGTAGAGCTGGGATTACCATTTTTTATGATTACACAATGAGCTGGCATGCATTAATCTATTATACAGAGTTCACAAAGTTTAACTGCATCTCTTTTGTTTTGTTTGAACAAAGTCTACAGCCGCTACTCAAAGCTATTTCTTTCCGTTGCTTCCCACATCTATTAACAGTTCTTGTATAGCTCGCTCTGGAGCAGCCTCATTTACAAAATGTTCCCAATTCAATTAGGCTGATATTATTAACAGATAACAGCTAACTAAGAGATATTGTGCGTTGTTTTTTATTTCTTATGTTAAGTGGAACTGACAGCATTTCAATACTTTGCTGATAAAGCAAACACATAGTCAAACATGGAAAATAAATCAAATTACACTGAAAAAACAGGTTGGTATGGGGTTTTAAAAATATTTTCCATCTTTTAATGCGTTCTCTGAATAACTTGATTAATGAAGGATTCATATTATTGCATATATTGCTTAGCCGTCCAAAAACATTTATTTTAATGAAAGAGTTTTGCAGTTACATCATTTGCTGCCTCCATCCATTCGCTATTATGTTATATTATAAAGTTATTTCCTTTTCCCCAAGAAAGGGCTAGGAATGTCAAAACAGTTACAATATTAATGGCATTAAGGATCATAAATCATTTCATATATTTTTTAACCTAACTAACTTTTCTTTTTTAATGTGCTTAGATAGCCATAGGGTAGGGGAATTATTTTCTCTCCCCATTTTGTTTTCGGTGGCTACAGCTATGCACTAGACTCAGCATTCAGATCACCCAGAGAATAAAGTGTCTATGCATGTGGCATTTGGTTCGCTATCTTGAAAGAAATATGAATCACCTCACTGACTAGCTATCAAATAAATGTGCATCAATGAATGTGTGCCGCAGTCAGACAAGGTACGTCTGATTATAATGTGGATCCAGAGCAGGTTTGGGTAGAAGGATGCATTAGCAGGCTGCATAAGTCTGAATGATGCACTCGAAAAGTTTATGGGATTTTTCGATGTGTCCCGCATTAGACTTTCTAGTTCACCGTGCTGTGGCTAGTTAATGTTCCTGCAGTGTACACAAGTGACAGAGAGCGAGCTTGTCACGGTTAATGGATCACGTGTGTCCCCAAATGCCAGAGCACTCTGGTGCTACTAACGTATTTGCCATAAATGTGCATTCCTTTCCACTCTATATATTGTTATAAAATTCTCACTGATGCCTTATTT
Source organism: Novumbra hubbsi (assembly GCA_016801125.1). NCBI lineage: Eukaryota > Metazoa > Chordata > Actinopteri > Esociformes > Umbridae > Novumbra > Novumbra hubbsi. Next base: position 60,998 of record JACXGK010000049.1, read on the forward strand.
AATTCCCCCAAATTATATGAAAGAATAGTGGGTATAAAAGCATATAAATACCATTCAGTACCCTAAAGTATGTATGGTATGGTATATAATCTAGCTGACTATCTAGTACCCTTCTTAGGCTAATGGACTGTGGCGCTTTGGAAGCACTGCAGTTGCGTCATAGTTGTGTATTTGTAAGAGCACATAACAGCCTTTACATTCCAACATGAAAACTTCTTTAGAGAAAATAAACGATGATTGAAATAAAATGTTTAAATAAAAAATATAAAAAATATATTGTTTTGTGTCTGCCTCAATACAAAACTATGTTTGCACCAAGTACTGCTTGGGGCCCCTAATTAATCTACTACCGGCTCTGAGAGGGCATGTATACTTGAGAGCGAAGGTGAATGGATGAACTGTGATTATGCTCCCATTGGTACAACAATCAGACAGTCAATTCACTGCACTTCACCCAGGTTTCATATTGGAAATGTTGGCCGTCATGTTTGTATGAATAATGTGAAAAGGACTTTCATATTATGGCAGCAGAACTGTGCATAACATTGCCTGCAGATCTCTGGATCGATTTTGTCAGACACCATGATTATATGAGGTTGCTCTTTCTGCCCTGACCTCTGAAAGTCTCCTCAGGGAAACAATTGATCAAAAAGCTGTATTCTCTTCACTGTGTGAACCCTTTCGAACTTCCACCCACCAAGCATCTTTACCATCGCAGGGAAACAACCAACCGATTGAAAGGCTATCTGCAATTCTTCAAATGCTAAAGAATATTTGAAACAATTTGACTTTATATGATAGCACTAAATGTTACAATGGTATTACTAATATTAGTAATATTATCAATTGTAACAAAGTTTCCAAAGCCACTTGCTTTCCAGATAGCCACTCCATCGTTTGCAGATTATCAACATGAGGAGGAGATCGCCGGCCCATGAAGGATGAAACAACCTTCTCGCCCCAGCCTCTCACTCTTTGTAACATTTTAAACGGGAGGTACCCATGCATGCAAATCTGTAAACATACAAAGTAATGTGACTCACTGGTGTTCGATTCTCGCAGGACCACAAAAGCCTCAGCACAAAGGTTTGGAGAATAAATAATGGGTTGTCATACTGCCTCCGAAATACACTAGCGGTGATAGTGAGAAAACTCTAGCAAGATGCACAACCAAAAGAGTCGCTTGATTCTAATAACATTCACTGAAGTGCGAACTCGTATGCGAATTTAAAGTCTCTTCTTGGTCAAATAGAAAGATGGTTGAATTCACTACAGGATCAGAGTACTATTATTGGACCCTAGATGTGCATAAAACCTCAACAACCTATTGAAGCATGCATATATTATGGACCCTCTGGGAGGCAAATACATCTCCTGAGGAAGAAGCCTGAGGGAAGAATGGGAACGAGCCCCAGGAGGTGCCAGCTTGGCCACAGTCGACCTCTGCAGAGCCATCACAGAGACCAAAGGCTGTTGCTGAAGGGAACTCTGTGTCCCATACTAATAAGGGCACATGTCCAGCCAACCGGAGAGGGGGTTGAGAGTCCATTTGTTCATTAGTTAATTAGAGTGCAGGCCCGAGACCTCACATTTTTGTACTAGCTTGTCCATATCCACAGAAAGAATGAGAAGAATGTAGCAAGACAGTTTAAGAGACATTGAAGGGAAAAGACAGAGGGAAAATTCTCACACTGTGGTCAGTGCCATTAATAAGATGGCATTCTGGATGCTGAGACCACAGGACTTCAGGAAACTAGAACCACTCTTAGGCTTCACTCAGAGTATTTCTTATTGTCTCACCAGAATATTTTTTGATATTTAGAGATGTATTGATCCACAGTGGCTTCTGAACATGGATATGCTATTGATTTCGCTGCCATAATGGAGCCGCTGCAAAACAAGGTTTACCAAGATGCATGTTGGACTTTCCTTGTTGAATAAAAAATTCAGCAGATTTAGACAGTGTTTTCAAAGAGAACAGCTGCTTTACGTTTCTCCATACGAAGGAAAAAAAAAAATTGTGATGAATTTCGGATGCACACACATCCAAAAATGCATCCCATAACACACACATGTAACACATTTGTAGATAATCTTTGGCAGTTGTATTTATCCCATGTATTTAACTAGTTTACATGTATGTTTCTGTTTGCTTGTTGGCTCCCTCCTCCCCTATTGCTTGGCATGTACATTTTCTCAGGGCCTCAGGCTCTGTCAGACCACCCTTTGTCCTGAAGTTGGTTCCAATGAAGCCATTGTGAAAATGCTTAGACCCCGCATTCTGTTCACTTGCCCAGTTTCCCTGTTATGTGCTCTTGTATTGAATGAGACTGACATGGGTCCTGATTTTTGGGAAGTGCTCTTTTTAAAGTCAAATGACCAACCAAACTAGAACAATGCTAGGTTATCTGGTAAGGCAGTTGTTAATGCAAATAAAGCAGCTTAAAGAATGGAAGCGTCACACATGTAATGAATGCTGAGTTGTTTTTGTTTGTTACATTAAATATCTTTCTTAGGTCAACCATCGAATGCATTAGCATGCATTAGTTACAGATGTTTTTGAGACTGTACTTTAGCCCAAGACAAATGCAAAATGGACATTGAGTAGGCTAGATCAGGCTTTGAGTCAAAGTTCCATTAGGCTCTGTGACCAACAGACAATGAGCATCAGTATTCATTTTGCTGGTTCACTTGAAAAAAAGTGCACTAATGCAATAACCTGTTTGATTAGATGGGCATCAATAAAGAAAATGGATTTGAGGCAGTTCAATAAAATATGTTTAAAAATCTTATTTTTATTTAGATTTTTTTTAAAATCTTTTTTGAGGCAGCAGGATTATACATTGCAACCCTCTGAAGCAAAACACAGTCTGTCCCTGGATTGTAGAACAGATGCGGCTAGAAGTGGTGTTTTAGTCTCTTCCCTCTGGTCTTCTGATGAAATTCCAATGCCTCAGGGCAGCCAATGGGACATTGCCCTCCATTCTGTTTTTAATTCAATTATTTTAATATTAAACCCAACGCAAGTTGAGCAGCAAATTAAATACAGTCGTCGGTATTCCTTTACAAGGGCTCTGAAGAGGAACAATGCACTAATGCACGTTCATTTATTTAGATGAATACACAGCTCTAAAGAAAGTTTTGAGTGAGGAACCAAATGATTCAATATGCAGTCTCTTAAATTTAACCCTTCTGTTCCTCACTTCAAATTCTCCTTTTGAAAGGAAAGAAAAAAGTGCAGGGGTCTCTTATTGTTTTCCATAGCTTGTGGGCGGTGTACGTCAGGTACCTGCCTCTTCATCACGTGAAGGAATGGATAAACCAATTGCATGGCCAGTTGCCTCTGCATTAATCAACCCCTGGGGATGATGAGTGCTTAGGGTCCCAGCTCTTTCCACAAATCATTGTGTAAATGTCTCAAAATGTATTTTTTTGTTTCTTTGGGAGTTTCATGTGAGGATACTGGGAACTGCTAGACGAGCACGTACCAGCCCCCTGAGTGGAATATCTTTTTTCTCCCAGCTGACCAGACATGTTTTCTGCCCTTTGCAAGGCCAGATACCCTGACCAGAGGCCAGTCGTTTGGGTTTCTCAGAGACAGCCTTGAGCGAGCTTTATAGTTTGCACCATTGCACAGCAAATGAAAATTGGATCTGGTCTGTCCTGACTGTATAAAAACTTTTTCTTGTTTTTTTATTTTATTTTACGGAATGCACAATGTTTGAGTATGGCAAAGATGAATATACTGTGGAACCTTCTTAAATCATTGTCCTATGTCAACTGTTCCCGTTTTCCCGGCATAATGACCCATGTGGGGGAGATCGGTCTTTCAGTACGTCCAGAGTCTCACGAATTCTGCATTTGCGCCCGCAGAACAGGGATCTGGTTTGTGGGGTTGCTACGTCATTCTGTTCCTTTCTTCATCCCATTAGTAACACGCATACTGTGTATTATGTAAACAAGAAAGCTTTTCAAGGTGTCAATCGAAGCTGATCAAGTAGACATGTCATAGTGGGTGGGCTAGCAGCCTTCTGGTGAGAGTGCTTGGCGTGCTTCCCTGCTGGCATCTGAGATGGCTCCTGGATGTCAGGTCTTAATCAAGCTAAAGGAAACATGTCAGCCATAAGTCTGTGTAACGCTAGGGTCCTTCGCTTGTTCCCTGCGGGGCTCTGCCTGGATTACGGCTTGTACCATCCCTCCCCCGGCACCTCTCCAACATGTCATCTCATCCCAGTGTTGAGGGTGCTGAAGGGGTTTGGGGGAGGACGGTCTTCCCAAACTTGAATAGCATTTGATGGTCTTCTTATTGGATGTCTCTGCTGTCGATTGAGGCAAGTACAAGAGGTGATGGATCTTCAGTTAACGCCTATTGGAATGTCTATTTATTGTTGCATTAAAAAGTCATCAGATGGTTATTCTAGTTTAGATGACTACGGTCGTCTCGGCAAACAGTGTTCCCTAACCTGGCGGCTATTCTTATTTCAAGTTACAGGTGATTAAGAACCCTCCAAAGGTAAAACGAGTTGCAGAAGGACCCAGTATTCTAGAACCTGAAGATTATAAACGGTTTCCAGGTAGAACACCTGAAAGAGGACTCTCGACACACACAGGGGTAGGCTACTGGATTCAGCCGAAGGGTCGACTGAGAAGACGGCTAGGGGGGCATAACATTAATATAATACTCATAGATAGTAATTTATAAACTCTTAATTTACTGACACACCATGGCCAAAGAGATTGAATTTCAAAATGACACCTATATAACCTATATCATTTTATTTGTGGGAAGGAAATCCTGATGAATGAATACATTTGATTCTATACTGTAGGATGCAAAGTGAGAAGGGCCTGATTTGCTCAGCCCTGAAAGGGGATCAGATCACAGTGTCGATGGCTTTTGATAGATGTAGGAGGATGAGAACAGAGGAGAGTGAGTCTTTTGGGCAGTGCATAGAGCCTCTTTGACACAGAGGATAGAGGTCTTGGATGTGAGAGCTGTCTTGATGTCTGACTGGTTTGGGTTCAAAGTAGATAAGCACAGAGCTGGTTGGAAACAGCACATTAACATGTTTTGGAAAGACAACACAGAATTCATACCGGTTGGTTGTTTTTGAAGAGAGGGGTCGAGTGAGTGTTTTTTTTCTTGTGTGAAAGATGGATGGGTGATTTTTCTGTCTCTGTCCTAATTCTGTGCAACAAGAACCCGCCGGGAATATGAATTACAATTAGCTGTTTTTCGTATGCTGTGACCTTTACAAAAATGTGATTACTGTGCAATGTCCCAGCAAAAAGGACCACAGTCAAGTCAAATAAAATGTCTTATTAAGCATTAAAGCCTTTCCTGTAAAGTAATAATACAGTGAAGGTTGCAACATGGTTAACAGGGCCTGTTATTTCCAGGAAATGCTCACCATGTCTCGACAACCTAACACTAGAAGGCTAGCAGCAACTGTTTAGTGCTAGGATAGACTTTGTGTTTGTAGTTTAGCTGGTTCCAAAAAACACAATTTGGCTATACATACCAAAAACTATATGTTGATTTGTTCATGTTATTTTAAAGGGATAGTTAACCCAACAATGGGTCTGGTCAGCTGAATGAAAATGTTAAAATGCTCATGTTGGGAGCAGGACTTTGATGGGATTTGTTGCATGTCGAATGCCAAACGTTTGGAAAGCGTTTTGGAAACGTGATCAAATCATGTGCTTCTTTTACACATTTTTTTATAAGACTGCTTCTCTGCAGGGTAAGGATACAACTATTTAATTTTGTTGTCCGTTTCCATAAGCTGCTGTTTGCAAATGTGGCAGTGTTATTGACAGAACCATGTTTCACAGAAACTGAGCTTGAAGTCACTAACTAGCGTTGGTGTCAGAATTCAGTCACCTAAAGCTCCCTTCTGCAAGATCCTCAGCTTAGAGTCACTGAAAGTAAGACGTGCTTTAATTGAGCTGTTAGGTAATCGAGCTGTAGGTATCGTTATCATGAAATGTTAATATTACTGAAGCGTGCAGTAATTTGGGAAGAGAGCACACACAGTTTTTTTTCAGAGTTAGAAACATTTAATAGGTTATAGTGAGTCCAATTTAGAATTAGAGGAAGAATTAGAAGAAGCATATGTTTGGGATCCGTGCTTTGGTCGACAAGAACTTTGCCTGATGCTTTGACGAGTTGTGTCGATACAGTGCTGTGCGATAGAAACAGAAGAGTAGGAACATTCTTCATTGATTATTGCTGTTTCCCAAACCTGCCACAATTACTATTAGACATGTTAATGAGACAACTGTACTCTGGAGAGAATAAGTGCAGGTTTCAGCACAGTTCAATAATTGGATTGGCAGCTATCATTAGCTCCAATCATTTCGGAGCTTTTCATTTGAAACCTATAGCATGATTGTTGTGCCACCGAAGAGCTTAACACGTATAGCCCATGCCTGTCTTCTGGTTCACCCTGGAGCCACCCTCTAATCCCAGATGGCGTCAGGGCTTAATGTGCAGGCAAGCGCACTGAAATGTCACGACTAATTAGTCTCTTCCTCTATCTCGCCCTCACTGTCACTGTCTCACATGATCTCTCCCTTTCACTATCTCACGTTGTCTCTCACTGTCACTGTCTCACGTTTTCTCTCCCTTTCACGGTCTCACGTTGTCTCTCACTGTAACTGTCTTACGCTGTCTCTCACTTTCACTGTCTCACGTCGTCTCTCCGTTTCACTGTCTCATGTTGTCTCTCACATTTACTGTCTCACATTGTCCTATACTTTCACTGTCTCACGTGGTCTCTCCCTTTCACTGTCTCACGTTTTCTCTCACTTTCACTATCTCACATTGTCTCTCTCTCTCGATCCACCTATTCCAGGCCTCCTTCGTGGTTCTCTCTGCAACTCAGACCAGAACGCTTTCCCTCCACACTCCAAATTCCCCTGCTGCCTTTCCCTTTATCTCCACACTTATTGGGTTTGGCTGCAAGCCCATGATGTGAGAGTAACTTTTTGCTCTCTTCAGAAAGAGATTTTAACTCCAGGTAGTTGATATGCATATGCAGTGACTTGTCAGTGTCTGGAAACCAAAGTGGCTCTCTGCTCAATCTCCAGAAGCTCTATTCTGCCCCAATGGCTGATTGCTAGATATGCTGGGAGAAGATTATAAATAATCCTTAAAAACAAGTTCTGATCCATAACACCGTACACGTGACTTTTGCACTTAAATACGTGATCAGAAGCCAGACGTGAAGCATGTAACAAAATAACAAAATAAAGCCTTGAAAAGCATTTGGGTGGTTGTTTCATAAATACAAAGAAGGAAACGCAATATTGAAGGGTTGTTGTTTTGCCTGCCTGTGTTCATTGCATCATCTATGTTGTCCTCTAGTGACAACAGCGAGCTAACAGGGATTTGCTTCTCCACCAGAACCGTTTTCTATTTTCCCCACTGGGCGAGCAAAGTTTATGGGTACTGTCATCATTCTGCTAACCGCCGGGGCTCCACTGGAAATGAATGCACCACCCTTTCCACTACCTGCCATTTGAAACCACCAATAGTGGTAAACCAAGCCAGAACTACTACAGCTTCTTTACATTTATTTTTAAATGATTTACCTAAAAAGGCAACATCGTTGTTGTAATTTCAAGCAATGAAGTAGATTAACGTTCCTGTCTGCCCAGAGTAGTTCAAATCACTGTTCCAGTATGCCCAGACTACATGCTGATTTTCTTTACAGAAAGGCATGGCTTAAGTTCCCGACAGACAATGCTGGATCCAAAGGCTATGTAGTTGAATAAAAACAAAGTTTCCTGTACTACACAATGCTCTGCATGCATGTCTTGAATAATTCAGAAATTCTGCCTGGTAACTGTCTGTGGTTCAGTGCTGTAGTGGTTAGAGACATGGACTTGCATGTACAGCTTCTTAGATAGGAATCCAAAGCCTCCATCTTTATTGGTACTCCTGTGTGCAACTTACTAGGTTATAACCTTCAATCCTTTATGCCTTTGTAACACACAGCCATTCATTAAAAATATTTTACAATGCCATTTGATGCCAATCTCAATGTAGCTATGAAATAAATTCCGGTTCCAGAAATGAGCAGAAAGTCATGGCTTAGTGGTTCCCAGAGGTTCTGGTGTGATGTTGTTAAAACCAGAGATACAATTTTGAAATAGGACCCATACGTAGGTCCCTGGTTTACCAACCTGCTGTATGATACGGTTTACCCAAAGTGGCTGTACAATATAGTGGAGGCCCATGTTTTGGTGTTATTAGGTTATGGTCATTACCAAAAACACATGTCCACTGGCTATTAGGTGTCTCGACTTGGTCCATAAATAGTTGCTCTACCAGACATCTCCATGCTCATCACACTTCTACCCTCGGGCCTGCTGAACTAAGCTTGCATAGGTTTTCTTTCTTGTCATTTTATAGTACAGTGTTGATATAGAACTGTTACAGATATCTGCTGGATTTATACTGGTGAATCTAATATTGACTGCATCTGTGTTTGAAAAAGTTAGGATAAGGTTGGGTTCTTGAGGTTTGTTAAAATAGGTTTTGACTTCTATTTATTTTAAACACAATAGTATTTTATTTAGAAAATGAATAAATGTCCTTAACAATTAATTTGAAATGACAATTTTCCCAATTGTTTGTATTAATGCGTGATGGTGATCATTCCCTTTGCCTGTATTGATTCCTTCCATTTCTCACGCTGTAATTGTGTGGGCCTCCTTTCATAGGGGAAAGTGATTGCCATTGGTGCGCTTTATCTCTCCACTGGCTTTGATGCAATTAGTCAGGCCTGAATGTTTCCTAGATGGGCCAAGGATAAGACTCACACACAAAGTAACACTAGTAATTGCAGAAAAGACAGAGCATTGTGGCGGTAGCTTCATTGTGGTGTCTTCCTGTGAAACGGCAATAAAGGGAAAACAACGCCCGCAAACTCCAGATAGCGGTGCTTTGTGGGAGCTTAGAGGGTGGTACTGAGAGGGCCCTAGAATGCAATTATCATGTGAGTCCATGGATGGGAAATTGCTGGCTGCATTTGTGGCTTTAGTGGCTCTCCTACTCCATGTCACGTTCATAATGGAATAGTGCCGTTATTGTCACAGGGTACCAACCAACTAAATACATACATTGTGTGCTTGGCAGTTTATGTTGTGGTCCACTAAGCATTTGTCCCAATCATCTTGTCTGCTGTTGAGACTGTTTCGTTTTCACTGTTATTTTGCAGGCTGTTAAGTTGGACTTGGTGATACGGAGGCATGACTAGGCAAGCAAACAAAACAAAGCTTGAGGGAAAGTCGTGGCCAGTGAGGCAGCATCTTTCTGTGCCAGATTTAAGCTGTGTGACAATTTAGATGGCATAAGACCATTACCGGGCCCATTTAAGCCCGGTTATCAACGCTGGCTCTATTTTCTCTTTTCCTTGTCTTGCCCAAGGACAGGCTGCGTTGCTGCTGCATGGTTAGCCCCTCCCACACGCCTGGTTAGAGAAGAACAGTGAAACTTGAACAGCCAGGCAAATATGGGATTTGGAAGGCCCCTAATGAGGGCAACCTTTTCTTTCCCTTCACCTCTTGTGCCCCCATGACCCTGGCAGACTGGCACCTGACAATTGTTTTTTAGATAAAACATTGCTGATCTTTTCCTCAGTGCCCTGCCCTGCTTATTTCCCACAGCTCCTTGGTTTCTATGGTAACCCCCCCACCTCCCACTCCACACAGACACACCATCGACCTCCAACTGCCTGGTGTGTGCGTTAGTGTGTGTACACGTCATTAGAGCTGCAGCAGTGTGTGTGTGTGTGTGGGGACGATGACAGTACTGTACTGTTAAGCTCCAACATTTTATTGTAATGGAACCGGCCTAACTGGTTACCACGCCTAATTAGTATTGCTGCTATGGAGACATAACTCAGGTTGGAACTCCGATCTTTCCACAAAGTTTCACGGGTGGGATTCTTTCAACCTGACCCCAAAGTTTCCAACATGCCTGCTGTTGCAAAGTAATCGTTGTAAATATATTCCTTGCTGCATAACTGTATTTTATCTACAACAAATAGGATGATCAGTAGTTGAAAACATGAATCACTAATATAACTTCAGAGCTATTGAGATGCATTCTCATTTGATGAGGGTTTTTTTAGGGGGAGCACAGTTCCTTAATGACATATTTTTCCTCCCATTACTTCCAGATGAATAAATTACTTTGGAGAATGTTTGTATGTCAATGAAATGTAGCAAAGCATGGACATTTGGTGAGGAGAAGAAATTATTTGTACAAAGTAGACAAACTTGGCAGAGGTCGCTCAGCAGCAGGTGTTACATCGGCTATTAGTTGTATAAAGACTTACTAGTGAGCTAATATGGACACTGAGTAGGGTTTACTCATAATTAATGGAGATTACCAATATATACCAGATATTCGGGGGCTCAGTCCATTTAACAGTCTATTTAGCCTACAGGGGAGGAAACCTAAATGCACAATTTGGAATGCATGAGGTTAGCATACATTAGAATCTCATTGCTCCCCCAAGCACCTGAAAGCCTTGTGAAGTGACACGTAGACACATGCTGTAACAGGGGCGCCGGAGAGACGCGAGACAGGAGGGAAGTGTGCAGGCCCGCGGGCGTTTTTATATAGGAAACTCAAAACAACATGAACTAAACACAACAACGCAAGAATCCGGGCACGAACGGCTGCCGCCGTTCGACAGGCGAGGGCTGAGGTCGGTGTCGGTGTCAGCACTCTGCCATTGAAGAGACAGAAAACCTAGCAGAACACCACCTTTCGTCTATGTTTCTCCACATTCTGTACACCACTCCGTGACTCTGGGCGAGCGGCAGGTGTGGAGGAGTGGAGCTGGCCTTGCAGGCTGCCTCTGAAATGTGCTGGAATGTAGCCATGCCCACCTCCCGTGCCCACCTCCCGTGCCCACCTCCCGTGCCCACCTCCCGTGCCCACCTCCCGTGCCCTCCTCCCGTGCCCTCCTCCCGTGCCCACCTCTCGTGCCCTCCTCTCGTGCCCGCCTCTCGTGCCCGCCTCTCGTGCCCACCTCCCGTGCCCACCTCCCGTGCCCACCTCTCGTGCCCGCCTCTCGTGCCCGCCTCTCGATCCCGCCTCTCGTCCCTTCACGCAGCGCTCTCCGAGGTCCGGATCCCCCAGAGCCAGAGTGGCCTCAATCGGGGGGGGGTGGCGAGGAAGCTCTGGGGAGGGCAACACCACAATACCCAGGCCTAGAGCCAGCCCATCATCAACCCCACCACAGATCTTTGGAGTGTATGTGTGTTTGTCATTCTGTGTGTGTGGGCGAAGTGTGGATATCTGTGGGGTCTTAAATGACTGCAGCTTCGCGGGATCTGGCTTTTTGATTACTGCATCGCTGCCTGTCTGGGGGGCGGGGCATTCTAAAGCACCACCATCCCGCCTGGAAGTCAATTATCCGTCATAAAAGTTTGTTTCAAGGAGAGTATTTGTATATTCAAGGAGCTTCAAAGATCTTAAGCCTTTCTGTGATTTAAAAGACGTATCTGACCTGCCTTCTGTCTGGCAGAGCTTTGTAGTTGATTTGAGCGGAATAAATAAAACCAATATAGGCTTAAATATATCATAGTGCAATGCACCAGATTGACTCATTTAAGTGAAATCTGAAGAGACTGTTTTTGTCAGAGTTGATTCATAGGAGGACTATAAAATATCTCTTTTTTCATGATGAATAATTATGGGGAAACATGGTCAATGCCCATTGTTTGAAAAAACAGAAGGGTTTATTACAATGTACAGGTGCTCTGTGTTTATTTTCTGTCCAAATGTTGTACTTTCTAGATGGATCCAATCCAGGCAACTGTACATAATGACAGAAACGTACTGTATATCCCCGGCAATGGCTAGTGTGCCCATTCTTCATGCTTATAGCAAGCTCAAATCTTTTCTGATATACGAAGCACCGTAGATAAGTTCAATTTGCACAGCCATTTTGAAATTGCATCTGATTCATAATTTAAATGGAACTTAGCCTGCCTGGGTTTTGAAAGGTTTTCATATTAACTACATCGTTATCCTAAGAATAGAGACACAGCTGTTTGACTATAAGATTTATGCAGTAGAACATTTCTCTTATTGAATTGTTATCTCCGTTCAAATGAACATATCCAATCGTATTAATGTTTGATATGGAAATGAGGAGAGCTTATACTAGTTTAATCTATAAGATTATGGCTTTTACTTAAATTGGTCAAGCAACATTTAAGGGTAGTCTCAGGGTTGCTCTTTCCCCAAATGTAAATCGTTTTGGGGGGACTTCCTGAACACTTCCACATTTTCATTGCACTAAAGTCTCCATTAAATGAATTGCTTGGTTTTGCAACCATTTCACTGGTGCCAATGTGTCTGGACATTGGGGTAGGAATCTGAGTGGCAGGTGGCAGAAGTGGCAGATATGTTTTGTAATTCAACGTTCCACTTTGGTATGTTTTGTGTACTACTTTGTTTCTACTGTGCTCTCAAAAAGAAAACAGCATCTCACATTTTCTAGCACTGTCGATGGCTGGAAAGGTGAAAGGTTCAAAAACTCAACCCTGTATCTGTATGACATTGTGGAGTATCATGCTTGAACCTCCAATAATAGTGTTACCCACTTGGCCTGTAATACATTTGGTTTGTTTTTCACTACTTCTCTTTGTCCTTGCAGTTGAGGTTTGTGGTAAGATTTTGCTTATGGCCTACTTGGGGAGAGAGGGAAAAGAAGTTGTTGTTGTCAAAGGAAGGCAAACAGGATTTAGGCAGCTCCATTTTTATTGCCTCTAACAAAGCCTTGATCATGTATTTTGCAGAATCCAGAATTGTTTTACAATTTTCTCTTTGATTTTGTCAAGTTTAAAATAATGTTTTATTCTGTATATCTTTTTTCAAGGCAATACTCTGCCTCATTTTCTAAATCTCTGGAACCTAAACTATATCCAAAATGCATGTAAAGCCTATATGTAATTTACTGTATTTACTATTAGAAATGCTTTCACTTCAGTAAGCATGGAGTCCCGACACAATTCTGTGTGAATGAAACAAAATGTATGAAGAGCAATTCATTCAATAAGATGTCCATTTAAACCTCTGTCCCAAAATCCATATAAACTGATACAATTGCAAGGGTTGTTTCATCCACGTTAGAAGCCAACTGTGACAATAAGGACATGATTTGCTATTTGAAATAAGCATCCTGTGTTCAGAACGTGCTGCACCATTGCAAACCAGTTACAGGGAATACTGTTCAGTAATCCTTTGTAATCATCCACACAAATATAGTAGGGTAAAGTGCTGCTCCCTTAGCAGTTAACCCTTATGTATGTTACCAAGTTTGATTTATTTGTCAAAAGAGAACAATCGTCACATGCTTCTTCACTCTGGTACATCATCTTCAGTCACCTGTGTACAGTACGATGAACAGTTACTTTGCTCCCTTTTTTATTTCTGAGAATGTCGACCACAGTGAACATTGATTTTAAATGTAATGAACACAGTTATGTTACCCAATTGTCACCAAACAGATGCCTTAAGTAAACACATTACCATCAGACAAGGATGTGTGCACATCTCTGAGCTGAAAAAGACAGCCATTGCCTTCTTTACCCATTTATCAGGGGCACTTTGGATTTACAAGGTCTTTTTGGACCTGTCAAGACTGACCTTAATATCAATGTCCAAGGATAGAGTTCTTTTGCTCTGAAGACCAAATCTGAAACAATTGAAATTGTGTTTAGATTTTATATCAGGTTCAGATGAGGTACGGTCTGGACAGGAATTGATTTAACATAAACATATATAATTTGAACTACCCACTGACGTTTATGTTTCACACTTCCATACATCACATCAGGGTTAGGGTTAAAAATACCGAAATCAACAAAATCAGTAACATAAAAAAAAAATCAAGAATAAGGGTCCTCAAAAGCTCCAATCGGGGTTAGAATATGACAGAACTGGATTTTGACCTGTTTTTGATTAATTACTTAAGTATAAGAACATTTCCAAGGTATAGATTATACTCTGGATCATGGTCATGTATATTAAGAAGTGGGGAGAAAATGGCACAACTGTGAAAATGAGTAGAACAAGGCCGTCTTCATAGTGGAGCATTTGAGCAAAAAGGGCCAGTCAGGTATGCCACCAAGAGCGCAGAAAGGACCCAGAGGCCCAGACGTGTGCCTGGAAGGCTCTGCCGCCCCATAGACTGAAGACTAAGGACGTCTGTGCTGGTTGGAGTAACATTGCCCATTCTTTTGAATCAGCCAATCAAATTCAAATATCACACCTACGTATAACCGTAATAACGTTATCAGAAGGCGAGATTGAATCTGGCAAGTGGAAAAGTGTATTTCTTTCGCAGAACATGAACTTCCCTAAAATGTGTAAGTCACTGTCACTGCTGGACGATTAAAAAACATTGAAATACAATATTTGACATCAAATTCGCCCAGTTGTTGAAGGTTAAGGTGAAATATTTTTGGAGGCGGTGAGTTTGCTGGAACTTGTGACTTTTGAGCATTTCTGGAGTCTAAGATATAGACTTGGTTACTGTGTAGATTTCTAAACACCAATAGTATAGATCAGGGAAACTCCCGGGATCAGGGATATGGTTGTTTACCAGTGTTTCACAAACCCGTACCTCAAACCCGTACCTCAAACCCGTACCTCAAACCCGTACCTCAAACCCGTACCTCAAACTTGTACCTCAAACCTGTACCTCAAACCCGTAACCACAGGCACTTCAAAGTAGATAAACTGTAAACTGTTTAACAGAATTTTCTGAATGTTTACCATGTGCCATATGAAAAATTACCATTTTAGTCAGTACACTGACTCACCCACAGTGGAGATTCCACATCCAGCCTGAAAAACAAAAGGTATACTATTAACAGTGAAATAAAACAATTGTGGTGACCAAATACTTCTTATTAAAGACATTTTTGATTTATTTCAAGGCAAGGGTGCCAATATTTCTGGCCTCCACTGTGGTTGAGTCACTGCCAAATAAAAAAAAAAGATTGTGGCTGTTTCGGTTATATTGGATTTTGGTTTTAGTGTGCGCTTTTTTTTCGAAATGAGGCTACAAATAATAAAATGTTTATAATTGATTTGAATCCGTTTAATGGTTATGGGAATGGGAATGTTGGGAAATTCCTAATTTCAGATTGATCAGATGCAGATGTTCTTCCAAGCTGTAGATGATGATTGTGTTGTGCTGTGCTGTGCTCCTTTTTCATTCATTATAGCCACTGTCACCTTGACCACAGCTCTTTCAAAGACATGCTCTGTTTAAACTGTATAGAATGTTGGACTTGACTGTTCTGAGACCTGTTCTGGCTTTGTTTTTTCCCTTCCAGCCTCCCTGCAGGTGACAATCACCCCGATGCAAGGAGAGATCAGCGTGGGAGAATCAAAATTTTTCTTCTGCAATGGTAGGTTTGCTACAGATACCATCAGAGGAAACCTAAAAATAGCTACAGTATTTTGACAGCTTCATAAAGAATGTAACTTCAAATGATGTGCAGCTTTTATTGCGTTTGCCATGGCGGTGGTAGCTTGGTTTTACCCGGTGGCTTACCGGCCGCTGTGGTCGTAGGTTAGCATCCTGTTGTTGAATAGCAGAGTGAGATTCTCTATATTATTGAACTATGAAAACCTTGCACTTTTTATCCCGTGGTTAGAAATAATTGTTGACAGGGAATCAGCTTTGAGATGCCAGCAAAATACAGTTTGCCTCATTGCAGCTTTATTCCATGATGACTGAGGGAGTAAACATTTGAAGGGATGTTGCCCTTCTTTCAACAATCAATAGTGAAGAAGGTCTGTCTTGAGGTGTTCATTCCAGTCCTTTTTCAGGTGATTATCTAGGGAATGCTGGTCTAGCACGATGATCAGTTTATGGTTATCAGTTTAGTAATGTCTTTATATTGGTTGAGAGTGAGGATGAAGAATTGTTGTAGGATAGTAAATGTAGTATATACAATCATGTTAAGTAGACAAAACTATTAACCTTGGTGCAAAAAAGGCTGCAATGTATACCTCATATCTCGAGGCAGCAAATATTTCTTAGTTCTGCTATTATCCATATGAATTGCTGTATAAACAAACAGTGTGTTAACACTCTGCTCACACATTTATCCTGCCTCAATTTGTCCCTCAGTGGTCGGAGACGTAAAGGACATCGATTGGTATGCCCCTAGCGGTGAGAAGCTTCTACCAAACCGACAGGACATCATTGTAAGCCGCAATGACGAGTCATCGTCCACCCTAACTATCTATAACGCGGACGTGGACAATGCTGGCGTCTACAAGTGTGTGGCCAAAACCGGAGACCAAGAGTCTCAGAGCACCGTGAATGTGAAAATCTTCCGTAAGTCCCCTTTCAGACGTCTTCAATCTAGGCGATATGCTTTAGTGTACGTTAGTGTTTCTTTTTTTTGCTGATAATATAACTGCAGTAATAATGATAGTACTGAATGTACTCACCAGAACTCATTTTTGGTGTGTTCAAAAGACCTAATATTGCAGAATTTCTGTTGGTCAACGGAAGGCTCACGAGCTTCTTTTTTCAAATGGAAAAAACTCCCTCTCTTCACTAAGACACCCGAGCATCTTTCCTCAAAAGAGCAGTGGCAGATGAGGGCAAGCGAAGTCCCCAGTTTATTTACAGTTTTTTCCATTTCTGCACAGTTAATTAACCATCTGCTGAAAAGAAAAAAAAGCACAAAAAAGTACAGGAAATCATTAAGCCATCTAAGCTGTACAGCTTTTGTCAACCAAAAGTGAAAGTAAAGCTTATGACAGATGAGAGTTCGTTTGAACCCACTTTTGCCGTTGAACTCTCACAAAGTGGGAGACAAATTGGGATATTCCCTTTAAAGTATACATTTGTTTAATATACAGTACATATGCAGTATATATTACTTTCAGGCCTTATCTGTTTAAACTGTGGGATTAAGAGTGGAACCATGTTGCAACTGTATATGTGCGCTTGACTGATAGGCCGTTTACTTGAATACTGTATAGTGTTAAAGTGTTTCAAGAAAAGGCAGTTATGGACTTTGTTTTTCTCCCTTACAGAAAAGATAACCTTCAAGAATGCCCCGACCCCCCAGGAGTTCAATGAGGGAGACAATGCTCACATCATCTGTGATGTCGTCAGTTCGCCTCCCGCCACCATCATCTGGAAGCACAAAGGCTCAAATATCCAAGTCGCAAAAGACGGTGAGGCTGAATGTGTGGCTTGCCTACTACCCGCGTCGTTTGGTTTATCCTGACTCCCTCGCTCTCCCCCAGAGATCACAGCTCTGCTTTTTATTCGTTCAAATGTTCCACTGTAATGAAGACCATGAGAACAGGATTACTTCATCCAGAGGGGAGATTGTTGTCAGTTGTGAAAAGCTATATGAAGATATTTACATTGTCAAGTGGGATGCTCTCAGGTTTTGTTTTTCTCTGGAATACCCTAGTTTAACCTTAAAGGACACCTCCCTCAACAGACCACTGGAAAGCTCAGGCTGACCACACGACTCTGGTGTGTGGCATTTTCTTGGACTCTGGACAGGGATGTGTTTTTCACTGGAAAACCACTAATTGTAGCCTATACTGAAACCCAAACTGCACATTTTCCACATTGCTTCAGTTAACCTTTTTTATATCAAAGCTGCACATGCTTATGTCTAAAATAACCCTTCTTTTTCATGCTAATATTTATTTCACAGCTCGTAGGGAGCTATTTAAAAGGTCGTATTTCAAAGCATTCGCCAAATGCGCATTCACTATACCAGATCTGGCACCACTTCAAAACAGCGTTGGGTTGGAAACATACCATAGTTGTCATCGGATATATGTACGCTGGCTGCCAGATGTTTCAACTTCACAAAAAAGACTGTATAGCAAAGCTTTGTCAATACTGTTATGGTAGTAGTAGTAATAGTTTGCTCAGACATGTCGGAAGGTAGATTGACGTATCATGTTGACATGCCAATTATGTTTAACCAAATATACAATTGGATGAATATAAATGATACAAAATAAGACATGTATCTATGTTGTCTCCACAACCAGTTAAATCACCATGTCATGGAAATGCTGTGTTGGGCATCTAAATGTATTCTTACAGTGAATAGTAGAACAGCAGAATAAACATGTAGTAGCAGTTGATTGATGGTAAAGCATTTTGGTGAGACTATGCAACGAAAATGACAGTTCAATTTATTTCTGGCCTATGCACCAATCTATTTTAATAATTATCACCCTCCTCCTAGTTCCAGTTACCAAAAATAATTCCTGCCCCATTTTAACTATATTTCTGCAGGGAGGGGACAGAACAGCATTTCCCAATAACGAAAGCCTTCTGAAGTCACAATGTAACTGTGCTTTTCTTATTTGTTTAATGTGTTATGGTTAATGATTTCATTAATATTTTCTTTCTGCTGTTAATAGTTCGATTTAAGATCCTAAGCAACAACCACCTCCAGATCCGAGGCATCAAGAAAACCGATGAAGGACCGTATACCTGTGAGGCTCGTGTGATGACCAGGGGAGAGATTGACCTGAGGGTCATTACGGCCGTCATCAACGGTGAGCATCTCCCTACTTCCCCCACATTGTACTATGTACACAATTATGCAGAATTATGGTATACAAATCGACAACTCTATATCAAGCTTAGAGTTCCTTGTGTTACTCCTTTCATATTCAGTTAGCGGGTAATAATGCATCCAGTCTAACACAAGTGCATCTTAGAAGGTGTCGTTACTTATGTACGTCCTCTGTGTCTTTGAATAATACTTGTCAAATGTGTTTCTGTTTAAGTACTCCCTAGCATCCGCACCCGACAGTCAGAGGTTAACGCCACGGCTGACATTATGCAGTCTGTGAAGCTGGCCTGTGACGCGGACGGTTTCCCTGAACCCACTGTCACATGGGCCCGGTATGTCATACCTTGTTTTTCATGAGAAGTAACAAGTGGCTTGTTGTTTCTAGTTTAAAAGATTGAAATAAGTTTAGGCTATATAAAAAAAAACATGGGACAAAAGAGACACACGTTATTTGAATAGGAGTTATGAATAGAATTGCGCATCTTTGAAGATGGCCAAAGATAGTGTGAGAACAATTCTGCTGTAAAGCTTTTTTATGCCTTTTCATGCAATTTAGATGAATGAGAAGTCACAATCCAATCAGGGATGGATTTTCCCGAAAAAGAAAGCAGTGTAGGATGAAGTGAGGGGTTTGAAGGGGTGCCAGCAGCTCCTATCATTTGCAGTTTATCTCCTGAGCCACTGACGAGCCTGTCATTTGGTATCCCTTGGAGACCACTTCAGGTTTGAAGCTCTTTCAGGCTCTGCAGTCCATTTATGTATTCATTGTGAAGCATGGTCTGGAGATTATTTGAACATACGAACAGCAAACACAGGACAAGTCAACAAAACGAGCTGGGTAAAAAGTAAACGGAAAATGAAATCTCAAATGAAACCAGGCATCCTGAAATTATAATTGATTTCTTAGTTTTCAATTTATGATACTACAACGACACTTAGAATAGGCTTCTTCAAAAGGGATCCCACCATGCCCTCTGCAACAGTAGTTAAGTTGTGTCACAGGATAAAATGGTTGTCGGGGTGCATTCCTGCAAAGAGCCTACGAAACAATGGCACTTATTCAATATACTGTTCTTCATTTGTGTCTTCTTTACAACTTTACGACAGGTTCAGCATCTTAAGACATTGACTCAAATCTTGCTTTTACATTTAGAGTTTAAGAAAAGGAACCACTAAGAACAAACTTTTTATCAAGTGAACTTATTCAATTTTTGGTTTGCAAATTTTCAATATGTTTTGTATTGTTTTGCCTCTGGGTTCATAAACTCTGGAATTATCTTTGGTTACCTATTTTCTTTACTAGCTGGACTACTCTGAGATACTGCCTCCAAAACGATAGGACTATTTTTAGCATCCTATTGTAGAGGGACCTTAGACATTAGTAATGTGAACTCTTGTGTTTATGCTTCTGCCCCCACAGTAATAAAGTTTTCCTTCAATCGGACGATAAGTACAGCCTGAACGACGACGGCTCAGAGTTGATAATAAAGGATGTCAAAAAAGTGGATGAAGGCGATTATACATGCATCGCCCGTAATAAGGCTGGGGAAAAAGTGGAGGAAGTCAGCTTGAATGTGTTTGGTAAGGGCAGAATTAGTCCTATTCACAGTAGTATATGAATGTTTTTTTCTTGTACCTATGGACATTTGGGTAAAACAAATATCTGAGGTAAGATGTGACTACAAGATGACTCTACAGTTAAGTCCACATGTAATAACAAGGTGGAAAGACAAGCTAAGTCTTGGAAACAGGGCACACCCTGTCATTAACTAATAGTCATTTTCTGGGAGTTTTGTTTAATGTTGTAACCAAATTCAGATTATTTTCAAGTGTAACATAAGAACAGTGTGGTTATGTCGGATATACTGTACTTCATATTTAACCTACCCAGGAGCAATACATTTATTTACAATGTACATTCCCATGAACTAGCTTAATATCATGGGTATATTGTGTCAATATTATAATCACAGTGGTGGTTGTTAAACATGTTTACATTTTATGGTCAAGTATAAAGCTGACCATGTTCTTTCATGAATATGAGAGAGTTTACTCAGAAACCTGACACATTATTTTAGAAATGACAGCTTAAGGTGTCTGAGTCAAGTTGGGGTTACTGTTAGACAAGGTGGCATCACTTTTTAAGGACTGTGTACTTTTGGACGGCCTTGGAAATGTCAATGGGCTGATAATGTAACTTTTGTTCCCTCTTAATGGGAAATACTTTGTTTGAGCGTTTGAAATTGTGATTCTTTACGCTGAACAAAGGCGTTGTTGGCATAGAGCCAACATAAAAATACTAACTATGTAAAAGCACATTTTGTCTGACATACTTTTCCCCCCTCTTTCTCTAGTTCAGCCCAAGATTACCTACCTGGTCAACCAGACGGCATCAGAGCTGGAGGATCACATCACCCTGACATGCGAGGCCTCTGGAGACCCAACGCCTACCATCACCTGGAGCTTTGGCCGCAGAGCCTTCACCGAGGGAGAACAGGTACTGCAGTGTGAGGAACTTTGGAAAGTGCAAAACAACTATTGATCTCCTGATCAGGCATTGGTCTGATATTGAAGCTTGCACCGTTGGATCATTGAGACTATCTACACAAACGTCGATGTGATTGAAGGTGCGGGCATGATTAAATCGATGTGAATCTATTGTTCTGCTCAAAGTCTTTTTTGACCTGATATAATGTTTTTTTTGTCAATTCCCCCCTATTACGTTTGGACCATATTTTATTGTGTGTATTAAACCTACAGTATTCTTTGGACCACCTAATCCTCCTCCATATACCATTCCTAATTGCACTGTCATCCTCAACCTAGTCAGTTAATAGGAAGCATGCAATTGATGTTTGAAGCGATACACATGAATCTCCTGAGGCTCTGCAAGGGTTGAATTCAAAAGTGCAACCAGTTCTCTGCAGGTCGCGAGACATTTGAGACATTTGTGAAAGGCATTTATCATGGCTCAGAAATAGGCAAACGTAGTACATTTGTAATATATAGTTTTTTTTTTACATATTGACGTAACAGTTTTTTTAAACATATGTAGGTTTTTACCCTCTTGCGTGTATTTATTCCATTCTTCTCGGCCTGTTGATGACTAGTAGAAATTTTGTAGGATTTATATGCATCCAGTCGGTAGTTTCTGCTTGGCTGTTTTACTAAGCCCCCAAAGACATTTTCTCCACAATGCTTCTAGTATTAAGTGCAATTTCATTGCCTCTTCATTATATCTGAGCTACCCAAAAACATTTAGTCATTTAGTTCAAAATGACTGGTTCCATGTTTATTAGAGGATCTAGGAATCATGTAAAAAGATATGAAAACACTCATCAGATTCATAATTAAGCACAGTCAATATTTGTGTTGTCTCATTTCGTTGTTATGCTGTTCTTGTTAATCTGTCTTGTATAAAAAAAAATGTAACAGAGCTGTATATGTTACAGCCTTGTTACGTTGTTTTTTCTCATCCTTGCCTTGATGTCATATTGCTTACCTCCTTCTCTTGACTCCCTTTTGCTTTACTTGGCTTGGCTGTGCTGCTTGCACTGATAAAATGTGTTCACGTTCATATATTTATATTATTAGTGACTTTTCTCCTACCATCACATTCACGGCAGCATTTCATTGGTATTTCATGTATGAGCGCATGTATTACCATGCCAACACAGAGGTGATTGGGAAAGAGTTTTATATGCAAGACCAGTAAAAACAAAAGATTATGATCCCGCACAGCTTTATGTGGGTTTAGGGCTCTAAGGTGGCAAATCTTAAACTGTTTTTGTTTCATCTGCAGATTTCCTCTCTGAGTTGTCTTTCAAAGGTTTTTTTTTGGGGGGGGGGGGTTATTGTACTGAAATATACAGTTTTTTCAGTCAAATATGTCACTTTCTTCCAAAATGTCTCATGGTTGCCAGATGACTGTGCCAGATGCTGAATAAGCTTTTCACTAAATTCCCTTTTGTCCCTCTAGAAAGTACCTTTTCATTGAATTCAGACAACGGGTTTGGTCCTCCACTGTTTCATCTTCAAATTGCCTAGTTTGTTTAAAATGTCTTTTTGACATTTGACTTTTAGCCATCTCACAACCCAACTGCCTTTTGGACAACACAATAAATAGTGGTCAGTGTTTAGTGTAGACACATTTATTTATATGTATTCTAATGGTATAGTTATTTACAAATACATTTACATTTACTGCCCAGATCAGTATCTTTGGTCAGTTTTCTTTAGAGGTCTTGGACTTTTGCATTGTACTGTTTATCGGATTGCATATGATTATAAACATATAACTATAAAGAGTCAATAACTTCCTTTGTGGTTTACATATTTTCATGTCAGACATTCTTATGCGTTGAGGGCCCAGGACGCAAGCTAACAATTCAATAAATGTTTATTAATAACCTACACATGTAGTCGAAGGAAATAGTAGACCAAGATGATGGGTTAAGCTAACAAAATCTAATAAAGTGGCCTACAGATTTCAAGATGAAGCAGCAAGGGGCAGGCAAATAACACAGTCAATCAGCTCTAATAAAATGTATTATATATAGCAGTTTAATTTTAACAGTATTATCACATTGTTTTCCAGAGGCAAGAGTTCAAAACCTAAAATATAACTTTGGATCATGGAGAGGTGCAGCATTTGTAGCGTTAGTGGACAAACACTTTCAGTGTTTCAGAGGCCAAACAGACTTTCTTTCTTATGTTCAAACTGCTAGATGCTGTCATGTTTTGGGAGATTTTCCAATTTGGCGTAGAATGTCCCTGTAGGAGATGTTGTGAGTCTTCCTGTCAGAAACCTTTGTGACATTGAGGTCTCTTATGGCAGCTTCAGGCTGGGATGGGCCCATATTCTCTTTATCTGATACAGCTTTTAATTGCAGTCATTTGGATGAAACAGGGCTCTGTCTTCTGCGTAGGATGGAGTCAGGACGGATTAATGAGTGGCATTGTCTTTTGAGCTGAACAGATGTGCAGAGGTAGCATGACTTGCAAGGTTGATACCGGTTTCTCAAAGTGAATTACCTTGGCCCTTTCTTTTCCGTGTAGTTTCATTGCTACAACACTTTTTTTGTTCTCTGTGGGCTTGCAAAGCCCCAATGACACAATGTTGATGTCTCTGGTTATATCCATTTAAAACAGAGGGAATTACTAGACCAGGCAGCTGTAACTTTTCCTGGCTGACCCCTCTTCTTTGTGTAATACTATGTATTATCCCTGTATCGCAAACTCAGCCATGAATTATAACGTTCACAATTTGAAGATTTCAGTTAGGACAAAAGTCTGGTGACATTTTTGGTAATCGTTCTTTACCTCGTAAGTGTTTGCATGGGTATCAGATGCACTTGACAAGATATTTTAGGATTTTAGGATAGGATGTTTCAATAGTGATCACTTTTGTTAAGAGCATACATTCATACAATAATATCCACGATATATATATATACACTTTGTGTATAGACGTAAGTTTTTCTTAAGTACCCGGAGTATTACAATTTTCTTCCAATTAGATTAGATTGCAGATTAGATGTGTATATCTACAAATAGTTATGTATCTTTGTCACCACCAACATGATGTTCTTGTTTTTAAGGCCATGAATAACACTTGTACAGTTAGAGACTTCCTAGACTTCTACAACAGCTAGAGAATACATCTGATCGAAGCATAATGCTCTAAGCAGCATTATATGGCATATAACACATCCGCCATGTTTGCATAGCCCACCGTTGGGACATTCCTGCCATGCAAGGGTGTCTCAGGTTTTATTACAATTATGCAATTAAAGGATTGACAAATAACCCAAGTTAAGCCTTGTTTGAGTTCAATGGTCTTTAAAAATATTGTTTGTAGGTGGAGGCCAATTATAAGGTAAATGTGGCAAATTATTTTATCTGTGTTAACTCAGATGTTTCACCGCGCTGGGGTTGAATACTAATGCAAGCAACATATCTACTTTTTAAATAACTCGTACAAATAGCTCTAATATAAAACATATGTCATCTTCTTGTGCACTCAAGTAATAAACAAATATAATGTTGCATCTCATCACAATAATATTGACTACTGATTAGCACAACAAGGTGTAATCAGTTTGTCATAACGAGTAGCTGAATAGCAGCAACATTGTCCTTTCCATACAATCAATCAATCAATCACATTTATTTATAAAACCCCTTTTACAACAGCATTTGTCACAAAGTGCTTTTACAAAACCCCCCAGCCTAAAACCCCAGTGAGCACGCAACAACAGGATTGGTGGCTAGGAAAAACTCCCTACGGAGGCGGCATTGTATGAAGAAACCTAGAGAGGAACCAGGCTCAAAGGGGTGGCCATACCTCTTGTGGCTGTGCAGGGTGATGTTTAAGAATACTGCTAATAATTAATAAATTCACATGAGCTATGTCCAGAGTCTAAAATGCCTGATCTTGGTGACAAGCATGATCAGATTGGCAGGACAGGAACAGTCCAGGGTGGGTTGATTAGGGGTTCAGCCTGGTGGCAGCCGGAATCGTCAGGATCTTCTAGGTTGGGAGGGGGGGTCAGCAGAGTAGCAGCTGGAATCGTCAGGTATCTGCTTGTTCAGCAGCAAAACTCAGGAGGGCTCGGGACAAGGTCTTCTGGGCCTGGTACTCCACAGGTGTAGGCCGAGACCTCGCGTCCTTCTAAGTTGAACCGCAACAGGAGACAAGGAGAGTTGTTAAAGAGTGCATTTCTTAGAGTTAAGGAGGAGAACATAGAGTTATGGATGAGAACTAGCCCTGCTCCCCCAGCACAATAATATAGCAGCATAAAAACTTTTGTCTGAGACAGGGGGGTCCAGTGACACTGTGGCCCTATGCAAGGGAGGCCTCGGACAGAACCCAACAGGCAAGAAATCAATCCACCCACATTGCCAGGCATCAGCCAAAGGGACATCGACTAACCGCAACCACCCTATGTGAGGGCCGAGTATTGCCAGCAGAGTTCATTTCAATACCTCGAGGGGCTCAAAGGACAGACAGCAGCAAGCCAGTGACTCCGCCCTCAAGGGGCATTGGAGAGCAGGTATCCCAGTGGAGGTGAGAGCCCACCTAGCAAGACAGCAAGGGTGGACAGTATCAAGCCATTCCGGTCACCTTCAACCCCTGGGCCAGGCTACACTAGTCAAAAACCATGCGTTTTTTAGTAGACACTTAAAAATGGCCACAGAGTCTGCATTTCTAACCGTAATTGGCGGATTATTCCACAGTGGCGGAGCTCTATGTGAGAAAGCCCTGCCTCTGGCTGTTTGTTTAGAAATTCTAGGTATGACCAGAAGGCCTGCATCTTGCGATCTTAAGTTACGTGTAGGTATATATGGCTGGATCATTTCAGAGAGATATGCAGGAGCAAGTCCGTGTACTGCTTTATAAGTCAACAGTAAAACCTTAAAATCAGCCCTAGCCTTGACAGGCAGCCAATGTAGAGAAGTTAATATTGGAGTAATGTGCACAAATATTTTTGTTCTAGTTCAAATTCGAGCAGCCGTATTCAACACTAACTGAAGTTTATTCATTGATTTATCAGGGTAACCGGAGATTAGAGCGTTGCAATAATCTAGTCTGGAAGTAACAAAAGCATGGATTCGTTTTTCAGCATCAGCTTTTGATAAAAATGTTCGTATTTTAGCAATGTTCCCAAGATGAAAAAAAGCAGCTCTAGAGATATTTTTTATGTGTTTATCGAAATAGAGGTCAGGGTCGAGGGTGACGCCAAGGTTTCTCACATTCTTTTGGGATATGACTATACAACCGCCCAGGTTCATTGTGAGATCTCCCAACAGTGCTCTTTGTTTCTTAGGTCCTAAAATTAACATTTCTGTTTTTTCTGAATTTAAAAGCAAAATGTTATCGGTCATCCATTTCCTAATACAGTTGCATAAGATGCCCCTTCCACTGCCCACGTGCATTTTCATCACTTGTCAGTGTACATGTTTTGTAGTGCCTGTGACCTTTGACCCCATCTCAGGCGTTTACTCGTAGGGGCAGCGGTAGAAAGATTTTTGGCGTGTTTGCTTTTTTCAAATTCTCTCTTTAGATACGCTAACATAATATTTCAGCTTTTAAACAGTGGTTTATTGGTGGTGTTGTTGTTCATAGAATGACAGAACGCTGCTGTTTTGATCAGATTACAACATAAATGTAAAAGATTTAAGTTAAAGCTGTTAGCTTAAACTTGTTAGCTGTAAAATGTATTCAAATTGTTAAGAGCTTAGTTATTTGATAATATGCATAACAATACGGTGAAATTTAGAATGTAACACGGACATTGGCCATAGATCGACAGTAAGGTGAAGGCGCAAGACAATCTCCTTGACATCACCAGTTCAGTTGCCAAAGTCATTTTAACTTTATATTTTCTTCCCTGCTATTTGTATTATTCCAGCAATTCAAACTGCAATATTGAGCGCGATATTATATCGTATAAAACCAAGCCAGACCGGCATCTTTACACATTGTAGTTACTACAATTGTTACACCCTTACCTCGAGAACGGAGCAAGACTGAATCAAAACACTTTGACACAAGATAACAGACACCCAAAAGTTTCGGCCTTGACTTTGGATCCGTACAAGATGCGCCATCTAGCGACCATTACGTGTCAGTAAATACGTCCCTGTCTGTAGACTCATGGGCAAATTTTGCCCAAACAGCGTTTTTAGGGGGTAACAATGGCTCAGCGCTTCCTGTGTTAAGTAGCTAATTGCCTTAATAACCTTGGTTGAGAATCAAAATAGAGTAACAGAAACTGTAGCAGATAAGACTGTATTAGAAGTGACTACATTATTTTTTCACATAAAATAAATGTGATTCTCCAAAAACAATCCCCATTATGGTTAATGTAAGATGAATGTTTCCATGTGCACTTTAACATGTATTTTCTCTCAAAATTCCATGTACCTTTGTTTATCACATGAACTAATTTCACTGAACAGCTGGAGGTAAAATGCAGTGATTGTGCATTTTTTTAGCTTCTTGTTTGAGGTTCATTTGTTGCATTGTTTTGTGTTTTGTACACTGTGTGTCTGTTCTCCAGGCGTCTTGGACACGGCCAGAGATGTACAAGGTATGGCTACTAAATACGTAGCCAGATGCTAGATCCCTCACTTAACACCAACTGTAGCCCGTCCCATAGTATAAGACCTGTTCTCACCGCAGAGCATAATGTTTGGCTTATTTGCAATGAAAGGACACAAAATATGGTACAAATTGGATTTCAGACTTTATTAGGTACATTTCTGGACTATGCAATTAGATGTTTCCTTTTAAACATTAATTTGTATTAGAGGTTCTGATTGCAAATTTGCCCTCTAGTTCAGTCCCTCCATTTTGCATGAATTCCTCTCTATATTGTGTTTTTATAACCACTTATTATGAAGGTGTCAACAATTGGCCCAAAGCTGTAGGTGGATTTGGTCGTCTTCCTGATCACTTTTTTTATTCCCCTTGATGGTCTTATATCTTCCACAATTGCACCAATTCCTTTAAAGCTGACTGAGACCCGGACTGAGAGTCTACGGCACTGGGGTTAGCCAGGTACCATTGAAAAACCTAAATTAGCCAACGTGTTGTGCTCTGCCGTGGACCAAGCCATCTAGCTGTTCCTTGTGAAAACACTAACCAGCCAATCAGTAGATTGCACAACATCTGCAATAGAGATGCACCTTAATTATGAGAACTTCCCCTGCTAGTTAGAAATAAATAAAGTAATCAAAGAAAGATGTGATAGAAACCGACGCAAGATATGATAGTGACTGTGAGTAATGTGTCTTTGTTGTAGAAATCTGAAGGATTTTTTCAAACACAACTAAGCATTTGTCACACAAGGCTTAGCTTTTGTTTTGTTTGGTTTAGTGTGTGAATATTCATCACCATGTGTGCTGTGTTTATAATGAATGATTCAGTGGCATATGGGTGTTGTGGTGGTTAGGGGGGAATATGATTCCCATTTTGCAAGAGGTTATAAACCTTTCATAAATCCCACTGCCTGAGCAAAATATACAGAGGTAACATTCTCTTAAAAACACAGCTTCTTGGTACATATTGGTTTTTCATTATTCACTCTGATATGAGAAATCTATACTCTAGCTTCTAACCATGAATTGTCAATAAAAAAAGGAATGATCAACTTGTAACATTTGAGTAACAATATCGTCTTTAATTCCCCCATATACATGTATAATGTTAATTGTTCAGTATTCACAATAAATTATAGATATCCTTTAACATGGCCTTTAAGATAGTTTTGCTTATTGCTTCTTGTCAGATGCCTCGTAGTATTAGTCTCCCTGTCTTAGTCTGGTTTTGTAAAGTAGACAAATAGTTTGGAGTGATTGGGAAAATATTGATGTAGTTCCATATTGTGATATTGACTTTAACGGTGTATCATATCTAATCGCTCAGACAATATCGCAATATATGTTTAGTGCATGTTTGTTGTACCTTATTGTAACTCAAGTGGTCCAAATCTCATGATGGCAAAGTCACAACATAAGGCCAACCCATGCATATTCATTCAATGACCTCAATGGCGCCCTGGAGGATGTATGGAGGATTTATCTATGACCTCCTGCGATCACCCTCCACACGACCGGTCAGTTGGTCAGTTAAGCAAATCCCCAATGTGTCAACCTGTCCATAGCACACACTCGCCTCCTCCAGACATGACACCTTTTTAGAGAGAAACAAAATGCCTGTCCCCGGTGTATATGATAGTTTCCGACCCTGCTCTTTCTTTTTCTCCTCCTGTTACCAAGCTAACAGTCCTATTTTCATAGAACTTCAGAGGATTGAGAAAAGGAGTTTTGTAGAGTGATGCTTCTGAGCCATAGACACAGTTTTGCATTAAGTGACCAATGCACATATAAATTGTAGACTTGAAATCTCTCAAGGATGTCAAATAATAATATCATTTGTAAACAATACATTCTGTTTCAAAAACATAACCATAGGATACTTTGCTGGATAGCAGGTTTTCGTGGGTAATTAAAATCCTAGTATTTAAAATCCTTCAGAAAGATAATAGACATTTCGGGAAAACTAGGCTACGATTGTTTTTGGAGAATCCTTTTATTCATTCTGTTATTCATAGAGTTATTCTGTGCAGATTCCTCACCCTCTGCTAATGACTCATGCACAGCTTGTGGCGTAGGTGGAAACAAAGGACACATACGTGTTACTTAAAGTAATACCTTTCATTGATGGGGTCAGAGTGAATAACAGCTTAAACCATTCTAAATCAGGAGCCAAATTGTAGGAAGGCAATTATTCCTTGATGTGCCGGAAGCATTAGATAATGTTTTTACTGTACCATTTATCCCTGCTGCTAATAAGGTTAAAACACATAAAGACAATTCCATCAACACTCCAAAGCCTATTTGGCTGCTGCCTGAGAAAAACACAACATGTTGTTTCATTGTTATTCTCACAATACACGCAATGACTATTCAATGTTGTACATTGATGATGAACAAGTACTCTCTGCTTTTGATTGAGGAAGACACAAAGGCTCGATAAATACTACCGATATATACACACCTTTTTCTAGACCTGTCATTTAAGATTGTAAGATATGTCAATTTGAAACATAAAGTGCACTACTAAAACTACAAACAGCATAAGATTGATTGACAGCAAATGTAAAAGTGACAGCTGGCATGACTAATGAATCCAATAAACATGCACTGGACTTTCTCAACAGTTCAAACTGGTAATTTCTGTTTTTGTTTACCATGTTCAGTGAGTACCATTTATTAGCCATCTGCCCGTTAAATGCCAAACTGAGTTTCGGTATGAGTTTAAGATAGATTTGTATTTCATAAAATAATAAAAGCACTCTTTGCACTTGCAATGAAGTTGCAAATGCAAGAACTGCAACTTCATGTCTGTTGGACAATTGCTGTTCCAAATAACTAGAATGATGCCCAAAACATTTCCAGACTTCTATGTGATAAGGTGCTGCTAGTGGCAGACATCACATAGGAACAGAGTGCATTAGGGACAGACTAAAGAAAATCTGGAAGTTGACATACATCTATTTACAATACACTAACTTGTAGGGAGGCTATACATCAATTTACAATTTAGGGTTTATATGCGCATTTACAGATTTGCAGGTCCATCTAGATAATCAGAAAAACTCCACCTTCTGTTGCCTTATTTCTATTATAGTTAAAATGACATGAGCAGATGCTTGCTGTATTACAAGATACCCTGTATTAAATCTTCCCTTGGAAACGGTCCACTCCTCAGATGCTGAGCTTGGTTTTTACAGTGTTGTTCAGTCATTGTCAGTGCAACACAGTGGGGAGGGGTTTACATGTGAAATCATTATGTATTATTCATATGAAGCAAAAGTGTGTTGAACGCTGTTTTGAAAGAAGTTATTTGGAGTAAGTACAATACATGGATGTATTTCTGTGCATTGACGTCAAAACACTCTGGAGGAATAGTTGCTTATGGATTTTTCCAGCCCTACTTTTAGAACCTGCTGCATTGATGTGATCAGTATTTCACGTGTTTGGTTCCACTGCCACTTTCTGCAATGAGTCCCAAAAAAAATTATATATATATGTGTGTTTGTCTCAATCCTCATGCCATTGTTAGTCTGTGGTATTTTTTACAAGGAATTAATTAGAGTCCAAATCCAAGCAAATCCAAGCAACTCACCGAATATTTTTTTAACACAAAACACAACTTCTGATAACACACTTTGGGAACATTTTACATTAAGCAGTCTAAGATGAATTCCTGAAACATGAAAGGATCAATGTTAATTGGGTTTCTTGTCTCTCCCTCAGACGTTGGATGAGAATGTAGTGGTGCGTAGTGATGCCCGCGTCTCCTCTCTCACCCTGAAGTACGTCCAGTTCACCAACGCCGGTCCTTACCTCTGCACTGCCCACAATTCCATCGGTCAGGACCAGAAGACCATGTACCTGGAAGTGCGCTGTAAGACATATGCTCTTTTTCACCCATGCCTTTAAAAGTTTTCACCCGAACAGTTTTCAGCCGTACTTCGCAAATATACATCCTTCATATAAGCTGTATGTCAGACTGTCTTGGAGAGAGCCCAAAGAATACAAGATCATTCCAAAATACAAAAGTTCCTGAAAGACACTTGCCTCATGCCTTCAACAACCTTTACCTCAGAATCCATGCACACAATGACTTTCACCCAAAGATTGTTCGTTTACGCTGTGTCAGTAGTTTTTATGATTATTCACAATATGTAGCACTCTGTATACACAGTGTTGTAAGCTTGCCAACAAATTAATTGACTGTTCTGGCTTAAAACGAAATATGGGGCAGTATGTTTCACTGTTAATGTTGCAGGCTTTTAGTTTTTTAAGAATGCAGTTACTTTTCCTGCTAACAGTCTGAGGCACAAAGATGTGCAACATTACCATCTCAGATATGCGCAGGCAGGTTGGGGCCAAATTGGGCTTAATTCCATTTTGCACAATTAAATGTTTCATGAATATGGAGGGAGAAAGAGAAAATTGTGTACCAATAATGAACGTCGTAATGGATTCATTTCCTTTTCCCCCAAATAGACAGGCAATCAAAAACAAGATAGGATCACAATAAACACCAGATAGCATTGTGAGGACTTGCTGTTGGCCAGATTCTGTCTAGTGAGTAGTTAGGTTGTTCGTTCAGTGTTCCTAAGTAATTAGCGATAAGAAAAGGTGCTTTGTCTTGAGCACAGCCCTCTCCCTCCTATTTTGAACCAGATAACACCATCAGGACAGTATCTACACATAATGTGAAGCTATATCATCATGTACTGTACTCAGTACTTACAGTTGGGAAACACTCAATTTCCTTTATCTGTGGTGTGTTTGTGCTACTCAGCGTGTACCTCATAAAAACAATTATTTCAGCTAACATTCTAGCTCTCCTCTTCATAAAGTTCAGGGTTCATTTGGAGGAAACCGTTGCTGGGTCGGTCTAAAGTCATTAAACAGAGGGGCAGTGGTCACAGACTCGTCACGGTCAGAGAGGGGGATGAGATGGTGGACAATGTGCTGACGCAGGGATGAACTCACAACAGTTCAATCTCAACTGCTATCAAATGCTATCAGGGTCATAACATGTAACCAAGGCCAAGCATTGTCATAGGGAGGCTTCAGTATTAGGGACGTATGGTCGAGAAGCACAATCTTTTGACCAGCTTATATGAGTTCAAATGACCCTGGGTGCTATGTTCCATTATAAAACATGGTGAACTAAAACACATAGGGTGTTATGCTAGATCAATACATTTTGATAGCTCAGTGGAAGTGTTGATGTAGTGAGGGGAGAGTTTGTAGCGCTTAATCAACTGCGCTGATTTGGTAACAGCAGTTGTGTAGTGTAGCAATAAGTAAAAGCTATTGCAGTACAGAGTGTGTTAATGACCAGTGGTTGTTATATGCTTGCCGTTTGACGTTAAAGACAAAGCAAAGAACCATTCACACCAGCAAATGAGTTAAAAGAGAAGTATGTCTCACACAGCCGCTTATTCCATGTTCACTGGGGTCCATTGAGCACAAAAAGCAAATCAACAACAAGAAAAAATAATAGAATTAATTTTTGATTTGGTTATGAATACAGTTAGTTATGATGATGTCATGTGGTTTGAAACAAATCATTTAAAATAGAGATTTGCATTGAGTGCCCTGAGTGTGCAGAAAGCCTTGTCTTACTGCCATGTCATCTTTTTGGCTCCTGCACATCAGCTACAGACAGGTGTGTGACAGATCTGTTAAAGATGTTAACAAAACAAATGGGTATAACCATCTTCTATTAAACTCAAATGGAAATTCATGTTTTTGGGCTCTTCTGCATTTCTCCAAGAATATTGTGCTTATCCTCTAGAGTTATTTTTTCATTTTATTTGCCATCAATCACAACACACAATAGTACCCCATAATGCCAAAGCAAAGCAGGGTTTTTGCCCTACCGGATGGATGCTCCACCTTCTTCAGAATAGTATTTTTTTTGTTTAACCTGGTGATGTAAATGAAATGGAGCTTCTGTCCTAATAGTTTGATTTCGGTCTCATCACACCCAATAATAATTTTCCTTATGCTCAGAAAGTCCATTATGTGCAGTCTGGCAAAGTACAGGCAGCATATAATATGCCTTTTTATCAGGAATGGATTGCGGTAGCCACTCTACTATATAGGATTTCCAAACATCTTCCATTTCACAATGTTCGAGGACATTGTGCTCCTGGGAAGCATTTCAATGCTATATAATTGTTTTTTACAACATAACCCACATATATGCCTCAGCACAATTCAATCTCAGAGGTCTACAGAGAATTCCTTGGACTTTATTTCTTTGATTTTGCTTTGAAATGCACAGTGAAGTGAGTGACCTTGTATAGAAAGTTGTGTCATTCAAAATCATGTACAATCACGTTCTAGACACAGTTCAAGGATGATCCAAGGACACAGGATACAGCTGACCTGAATTTTGAATGTTTTGGTAGAGTCTGGATACTTGTGTATATTAGATATTTCAGATTTATTTTTGGCACAAAGGTCTAAAAACCTTTTGCATTCTTTCAAATAAATGTAAGTCTGATTACTTTCTGAAGCCACTATACACTAGGCCTTTTAGGGTACGATTGTTAACAGAGTTTGAACCCCAACCCCTCCCCAAACTCTCCCATACTCTCAGATGCTCCTAAGATCCAAGGCCCAGTGACAGTCTATACCTGGGATGGGAATGCAGCCAACATCAGCTGTGAGGTGCTCGCCCATCCAGGGGCCTCGGTGGTGTGGTTCAGAGATGGCCAGCAACTGCCAAGCGCAAACACAACCAACATCAAGATCTACCACACACCAGCGGTCAGCTACCTTGAGGTATGGTACAGTGGACGGGGTACCATGGCCCCAAACCAGTACGCACAATATAATGCTAAACGTAATGTTTCCTGCATAACATCTTATGCATTTTTAAAGCAAATCACAGAATCCTGTGAAGAACCGTGGAATGTGCATTAGTTGCTGCAGTAAAATAGTAAACCTTTGCTTACCGCGCTGTAGAGCTTGCATGTCTAATGTCAAGCAGTCAGAAAAAACATAGCAAACTTAAAAACTAGCAACTCACCCCACTATAATCAATGGCAAAAAGTGAGGTTTCTGTACTCTCAACCATTTAACATATTAAGGCTAATGACTGCAGGGATTCATTGACTGCGTAAATCATGAGACGTGATGGTTGCTTAAGATGACCAATTCATCAACACAATTAGTAATGGTATCATTAAATGTAACTGTCTGTAAAATAATACCACTAATTTGAAGCTTTAGTCATGGGAAACCCCTTTATTATACTCAGGCAAAGCACCTCAAAACATTTGAATATTGTGGAATTTATTTTTTTTCAAATGAAAAAGTGACACCCTTATTATATTCTAGATTCATTGCACATAACGTGCATGATTGCAGTGCATAGATTCCAAAATCCATTATGTAAAAAAAATTATAAATATGTATAATACCGAATTGTCGAATATTTTGAGATTCTGGATTTTTACGTACACGAGCTGTACGTGTATCTGTTGTTGGTAGAACAACTGGTATTGTAAGATCAGAATATTAGGAACTAGTATTCAGAGACTGGTTGGGTGGTGTAATATTCCACAGTGGAGATATGAGGGATGAGGATTATGAGAATCCAACATGATGCACGCAATGCTAAAATGTATGAAAGAGGTGCGTTCTGGTTTCGCCAATTGATTTTGTTTGTGGTATATTATATTTTTTTCTTTCCTCTCATTTTAAATATGTTCACTCAGGTTCTTCTTATTATACTATGTATATTGACGTTCTGTAGAAGGTCATGTTTTATCTTTTGTGTGGACTCCAGGATGAGTTGTCTATATTTAATATAACATTTCATGGCTTTGGGTAGAATATGTTGCATGTGGCATTAAATAGTTTAGCCTTCAGATAAAAATGCCTTCCCTGAGAAAAAATATTTCAGCAATGAAAAACAAAGGGCGACGGTAGCAATTGAACTTCAATGGAAGAAGAGCTTCAGAATATCGAATAATTTGTTTATTTTTCTAGGTTTCCCCAGATTCCCAGAATGACTTTGGAAGCTACAACTGCACAGCTTCCAATGTAATTGGAGTTGAGTCCAAGGAGTTCCTCTTGATCCAAGCAGGTTAGTCAACCTAACTTTTGCAGATACTATATTGTGATAGTCTAAGCATTAATTTTGATCAAATCTATTTATTTGTTGATATAACAATTCATTATGATATTGTTTAGCTGAACAAAGATGAAAATAGAAAGTATTTTAATTTAAATAGAAGTTAAATAACATGCATATATTACAGCTGTAGTATTGTTACCAGTCCTACCTACCAGTTATTTCAGGAACAGTTCAGGAGACTCTCACCATTAAGTAGTTTCTAGAAATGTGAAAATCTGGAAGCAAACCAAAATGTAAGAATAATTCAAGACCAGTTAATTTACAGTTGAAGTTCCCTTGTGATAAAAACATAATGGGTATAATTGGTTGTGGTCAAATATATTTTGGTGTGAAGTGCTCGTTTTGTGGCTGCTATTTTGATACACTATAAAGCAGTACAGCCCTAAATGGCAGTTGGTCAAGCATTCCGAGACGTCTGAAACATGGTGTCTGACACTTCAACACCTTTTTTAGCCAAATGGTGTTCTGTGCTTGAGGACACCAGAACATGAAACCATGGTTAAATGTTTTAAGATAGTTGTTAAAAGGATCTAAGGTTGTGCTAAATTAAAAGGTGGTCATAAATGGCTGTTTAAAGTGGCCCTGTGTCCAGTGCTAGTAAGCCATATGAACCTTAGAAAATAACCTCACCATGTAGACTGCCTGAGACAATTTAACAGTGAACGGAAGTGAAAACGCCTTAAATAAGCTTTTCCCTGTGTTATTTGGAGAATAAAAAAATACTGAGTGATGAAACACACATCTAGGAAAAGTCGAAAAAAGCAGGGTCCTGGAATTTCATCGAGAGTGAAGATATAATTATTTTCCTCTTCACTGGGTAAAATGTAATTTTGTTATAGGATTTAGAAGATATCACTTGATGTTGGGATGTAATTTTACATGTATCTCCTGTCACATGTTGTATGACTAGCCTGCCAAAATGTTAAAATCGTGATTGGATGATCTTTTCTCATGTGGCCCTGTGTAACTGTCAGATGTCTTTTAATGAATGGTTCAGTCCTTGAAATCGTTGATCCTGATTGGCTACACATCCATTCCATGGTGTTGTGTAGATGTGCCATCGGCGCCTGCCATTGAGCGTGTGGTGCCCTACTCCAGCAGTGCAGAAGTGGTATTTGAGGAGCCTGATGCCAGCGGTGGTGTCGCCATACTGAAGTACCGAGCTGAGTGGCGTGTGGAGGGTCAGGACTGGACACGCTGGGAGTACGACGCGGAAGACGGTGAGTCATGTAGAAATACACAAACAAACAGACGCACGCCCGAAAATGGGATTGCTGTGAATTTTGCTTCAATGCCTCAAAACAGTTTTGAATAGGGACTGGTACCAGAGTGTTATTTATTAAGCGTACCTGTCACACGTTTTGGAAGTCAAGGGAATGGGTGTCGATACTTTTTACTGGTGCTGTATTTTTTGTTAAATAATCTCATCTAGAAGACCATGCCATCTTAATAGCATTCCTCTTCATAGATTACGAAAATAATAAAGAAATAATAAATAACATAAAAAAATGTATATAAAACCTGTGTAGGAAATTGAGGTGGGTATTAGAATTGGATTGTCAGCATGGTGATTCAGATAAAACAGTGACAAACACTATGACTCACTAAATAACTAATCTGTCAGCTCTGACAGACCTCAGATGTCTACTTCCTGTCAAGTGTATATGGGTATAATGTCTGTCTTACTCTCACAAGGGAAATGTCAGCCGACTGTTGACAGGCTGCTCTGTCAGCCCAGGGCTCAAAGGCCACTTGTCACAGCAAAGACTTACAAATGCAAATTCAATTTGAATTAAAAACAATGTTTGAAATCTATTGTCGTTATATTCCTCTTCATGTCACTGTAAGATTCCAGCCCCTTTTTTATGCTTTATCGGAAAGGAATAGAGCAGTGAGTAATGCTGCAGTACTACATGTTCACTGAAAGCGCCATATTAGGCCGCTGAATTGCCTAGACTGTCTAGATACTGTAAATATAGGGATACAGGATAACGCGAAAAAATGCAATACTACTCTCAATGTCGGATCATATATGCATTAAGTCCATTAACTTTTCCAAAACATTTATAAAAATTCCCTAACTAAGATTTTTTTATATTTTAATTTTGCTGTCCGTTTGAGTAAATTCATTATTTGAAGTTGAATTGACCCCAACCCTCGCCACTATTCTAAATTATTTCCTTGGTTCCTGACAGAGGAAATTAGATCAAAAGCCATTCGAGACACAACAAGTGTGCTTCATCAACCAGCTGGGTTTGTGTCGTGTGGTTTAAATGAGCTATCTATAAACCCTTTTTCCTCCCACAGGCCGGAGCAGCATCACAATCATGGGCCTGAAGCCCGAGTCCTCCTACGTGGTC